>CAHIKZ030004433.1:950000-1040000 GCA_903632075.3 Acanthosepion pharaonis | reverse complement strand
ATTGCATATATACAATATTTTTTAGCTTTCACTGTTAAATTCTATTTCCCTATTCCTCCTAACTATATAGACACGAACTCAGTCTACACCGGGGATGATAAGACAGACGACCGATATTTTCGTCTGCTGAAATAAGCTATTCCCCATATGAGGCAATTTTGGGTCTTATTGTTTATCCAATTGCTCATGACACTAAACACAGCGCACGACTCAATTAAGTTTGACTATGAAAAATCCACACGATCAGTAACATTTTTAGATACCTGCATCTACATAGATGAAAACAGAAAACTACAAACGACACTACACACTAAAATCACCAACAACCACAACTATCTGCACTTTAAGTTTTCCCACCCTAAACACCTCAAAGAGAACTTTCCCTATTCACAAGCACTTAGACTCAGAAGGATATGTTTCAACAATGAAGAACTAAATAAACACATTGAAAATCTGGTGCATCAATTCACAATACAGGGCTATAAACAACACCTAATCAGCGAACAAATAAATGAAGCAATTTCCACACCTAAAGAAGACACCCTAATGTACAAAGATTATATATATATATATATATATATATATATATATATATATATATATATATTTATTTAATAGCAACCGCTTTTGGTTCTCACTAGTCGAGATGTTTGCGCATCGAAACAAGATTACATCTTTGTAGTGAGTAAGCTGTTTTTGTCCGTATATAAAAATTATAGTAAATAATTGTTGTTCTTTTCTTGGTATTGAACCCTCTTTTGAATTAATGCTGTAAACATTAGAATTTATATTATTTTCGTTCTCATTAAATTCGGGTAATTATATATATATATATATATATATATATATATATATATATATATATATATTAATCGATTTAACCCCATGTAAAGCAGTAAATTTATATATATTCATAAAGTTTAGGCACCATAGCAAGAGCTCACCCGAACTATTACCATGAAAGTATTTATAGAAAAGACACAGAGAGGCAACTTTACGGCGTTGGGAAAGTGACTGAAGCCGAGACGCCAGATCAGGATCAATAATATTGCTTATTCTTTTATAAATATTAATATAATTAATGTTTGTAATATGAGTACACATTGCTTCCATTCGGACTAATATCCGTATATTTTTGTTATCATCACTACATGTCAGCCGTTTTACGTTCCAACTTTCTTCAGGTGACTGTTGTTCTCGTTCTTCTGTCGATATCGTGTTCTGGTTTTAGTACTGTTTAGTTATATATATATATATATATATATATATATAAATATATATCTATATCTATCTATCTATCTATCTATCTATCTATCTATCTATATATATATATATATATATATATATATCGGTAAAAATCCGTAGATAAGTAGTCCAAGTGATTCTTAATAGAAAACATTAAAGTTGATCCACAAAAGTGAGATCAATATATTTATTATAGAGCATAGAAATGAATTACATAAATTGAAACTCAATTGTACCCTATTTATATGGCCATTTTGCTATAAAACGTTATCAAAAGTTTTAGTATTGACAAGCTCCAGGGAATTTCTCGAAGAGAAATCTTTCGAGGAGCGAAATGGGCATATAAAAGGGGTACAATTGTGTTTCAATTTATGTAATTTTTTCACACACACACACACACACACACACACACACACACACACACATATATATATATATAGATAGATAGATAGATAGATAGAGAGAGAGAGAGAGAAAGAACGAAAGAAAGAGAGAGAGAGAGACGCTTTGTCAGAATGAACGGACGAGCGTCTTATTGATTAAAGAAAGCGATGTAGTACTTTAAAAGGGAAGTCTTGATTATTTTAATTACCCATTTATTGTTATATTTTTCGTTGTTTATTAAATTATCATTTAATTATTAACTTATTATTTAATTATTAAATTATTATCTAATTATTAAAATATACATTTGTTTATATTTTAAGATAAGTCGTAGTATACATGGATTGTTTTATTTTTAAAATAAGGGTTATTTAAGTTAATTTTTTAAGAAGTCTTATTAAGAATTATTGTATTAAGAACAGTTAATACATTGTATTTCTTAAATTACTTATACTTTGGCACACATAATTCTTCTCTGTTTCATATTTAAGTCTAGCATTTCTCTTTTTATGAATGAGGACGTAACTTTCTAAATTAGGTCATAATGTCTGTTTTGTTTATTTATGACTGTTCAGTATCGTCCATTTCCATCCCTATCAGTTATTATTCATTTTTTTTTAACATTTGCCTATAATTTTATTCTTTTATCTTTTTCTTATTTATTGACTGTAAGTAACAGTTTTGTTTGGAGGTATTTTCAAGTTTGTCAGAAAAGCGTTTCAAGTCATAAGGTTTTTTTATTTGTTCAGGATAGTTTTTAACAACAAAAATAACAATGAAAATATTGATAATTGTATACTTTTATTCTTTACTTATTTATTGATTTCTTTTATTATCATTTAAAATATATAGAATAATATTTCTTAAAGTGGTACATTTGATATGTGGACATAGGGGTCTCTGGATAGAAGTAGTACCTTTGATGTCTGGCATGCTTCACCTTCGGGTGGATGGTCCTCAACCGTGTCCTAAATCTCTCTCGTGTTGGCTCCAGGTTGTCATGCCACGGTAAACTGTTTCAGCCAGTGGGCTAAACTCACGAAGGAGGTAGTGTTAACACGGCGCCACTGATTAAAGGACCTCCTCGACGCAGGTCATCTTCAGATAGACTACAACGGCCACATGTTCGCGACCAAGGCGAGCCACCTAGTTGGAGTTCATCGGCTGTAGTCTAACCCGAGGAGGGATGGACTTCGTCAGATTAATGATATGATGAGCACACCAAGAGACTGTTCGCGGCGATAGATTTAGGAGAATGGGGAGGGGAAACACAGCACGCCGGTTCCCCAACGACTCCCTCCGGTGTTAAGGGCGAAAGAAGTTATTGATCGCCTTGTTTCAATCGATTCTGATTCAGATATTGAACACATAATTGTGATACCACCAAATTAAGAAATCGACATTTTAATTCTCTAAATGCTAATATCCTACGGTACAAACCTTCAGACAAAAAATTAGGTTCATACATTTATATAGTTTATACAGGGTGGGATGGCTAAATTGTCGTCTAAATTACACAAAAATGAAAATAACACTGACATCTCATTTTAATAGATAAATAGATTTACTAAAATTACACAAAAATATCTTGAAATACTAAAGAGTAAATTTATTCAATAAAATCGCCATTGGTTTCAACCACGGCCTCCAGACGACTTCGGAATCTCCTGCAACTCTTCTGGACGATCTCCTTTTTTAAGTTGGTGAATTCTGCCATAATCCTTGGCTTCAGTCCATCTTTGGTGTTACAAGGAGTTTTGCTGGTCTCTCTCTCAACTGCAACTCACACATAATAATGAAGGGGGTTTGAAGTCTGTGGAATTAGATAGCCAGATGTAAGGGGTGATGTGGTCGTAGAAATTGTCTGACAGCCATGACTGGGTTCTCCTGCTTGTGTGGCATGGTGAAGAGTCCTGTTGCTAGTGCAGCCACTCTCTTGACCCAGGGCAGCACTACCTTTACCAAAAATCTGCGAGAAAAAATGAACGCTAAATGAAAGGAGGGATAGAGAAAAATATAAACAAAAGACACGCAAACAACTAAACAACACCCGTCAGAAAAGCTGCCATAAAATAAATCTCAAATACAAAGAAGTAGAAAACGAAAGGGAATGGAAAGAGAGAAGAAAGAAACGTATTTTCCTTGGGCAACAATGGTTAGAACTAATAATATGGCCAGCTTGTTATTTTCCAGCTAGACGATATGCCAATTAAAGTGCTAAATGCCAGAAAGAACATTGTGTTTCATTGTCAAAGACCATAATTTTACTTTCAACGAGATACAGTTTATTTCTCCAATTAAATGTCTCAAAATTTAATTAAAAAAAAACAAAAAAAAAAAACAAATTGTATATATTAAAATATGTTTTCCCTAATTAAAAATCTTCAAAACCGAAAGTGTTGTCTGTAGTTTGGTTTGAACTAAGTCCCTTGTCCTTGCCGTTTATGCGACGTTTCGACCGTTTTGAGTTTCTTCAGGTGTTCATTGTTTTCTGGAATGTTGGCAACTATCGCTCTAAAGAAGCATGCGCATCAGTTATTATGCACCCCCCCAACTTCCAGTGCTTGGATGATCTTGGAATTTTCTTCCGACCTCTTTGCGGATCCACAAAATACATCAATTAAAACAGCTGGTCTAACAATATTCAAAGAAAAAGTTGATGCTGATAAATATGATTGTCTTCTACATACATCCTTGTACAAATGAAGTGAAACAAAACGAATAATTCCCTTATTATTTAATTTTATTTCGTATTTTTTTCCAATGAAACATGACCCAGTGCACATGTTAGTACTTAGTATATCCATTCCATGAAGTCTTTCCTTGCAGATTGACCACTCGATTGGATTTAAATCAGGAGCGTTTCCTTGCCATTACTTTGATTTGCTCACTGGTAGACGGCTTGCCATTGTGTTTGGACAGTGTTACAATTTTCGTACGCTTCCTTGGAGTAATATCCATCACAGACAATGGCCGTAGGACAACTAATTGAGAGTCGAGACAATAGTGTCTGGGCGTGATAAAAATCTGATGACGTAATATTTTTCAAGGCCAAACAAATTTCATCATACACCCCGAAAATAGATTCATATTACTGCACACCACTGCAAATGACCTAACCTGAGGAAAAAAATAGAAATCGATTACACCCTGTCACTAAAGTGATTGTTTCAATTAATTTGCACAAGGGTTTATGTCCATAATATCAAAAATTTACAAATTATTCGACGAAGCTAAAGTTCTTCATTCGGTTTTATTTAGTTTCTAAGATTATTTTCAGTCAACAATAAAGCTAAAACATGTTCAGCCTATTTTCTATTCATCAATCAACGGTTTGAGTTGAGACTTAGTTTGAAATCTAATCTTTTTCGAACAGTCGCTACATGTTGAGTCCTCCAACACATTGAGGCGTCCGTAAAATTTAAACCAAGTATTTTATAATTATTTTTTTTTACAGAGAAGTTCACCTTGTATGTCCCGGGGGCCAGTTGAAGTAGATGGTTACAGTGTAAGAGGCGGTTTGTGTGGATAGGAAGGGGAAGACAACGGTTAATCCCAGTTTTGAACAGGTTAAGATTGTAGTGATCGGGGAAGCATCCCCTTGGGAGTCGGATGCAGTATTTCGCGGCAAGAAGCTGTTCGAGTGGAAATTAATTCTCACCAATGGAATACGGAGGGAATGTGGGTGGTTTGCTACAACCTGAGTAGCATGGGGGGGCGGTCCTAGCCGTTAATGTTAGAACCTGGCGGAAACAAGGAATGCAGTTCGTCCGAGCACTTTCCATGAAAGTAACGATAGAGCAGTGAGTGCCACATCCCACGTGTAAGAGAGAGATTGAGGGTGGAAAATAATACCCCCCCACAAGGACTCGGAGACGCTTTTGGACTCTGTCGAGACTGGAAAGTGAAGACAGTGCAGCTCCTGCCTCAGTATGACAACATTCCATTAGGTTCGATCTGGCTCTTCTAATGGTAGAGGATAGCAGGAGGTACTTACTGGAGTGGCATAGGTAACCAATATTTTTTCTGCATCGTTAGCGATGTTCCACTTAAGATCTGGAATGAGTTTAAGGCGCAATAGTCTTTCAAGGCACGGAGACCTCACCGAGGAGACCTCCATTCATCGTTACTGATGGTAGTTCGGGGTACGATCGACGGTGATGGAAATTAATTCTGATTTCTGAGGCATTGAATGTAACCAGCTCGTTTTTCCAGCACTGAGATGTTAGAGATAGATGGGATGAGAAATCAGCTGCAAATCGCTGGTCATCACGACTTTTAGAGGTGAACCCATATATCACCGTATCATCGGCTTAGATATTCACAAATGATCTGAGTAGACTCTTAGGAAGATCATTTATGCAAAGTAAAAAGAGGGTCCGTCCGAGAAGTGACAGCTGGGGGACGCCTGCATTAATATCTATTAAAATATAATCAATTTTGGACTGATAGTCTATTGTTCAGTCCTTTACTTTACTGATGATGACACGCAGATTTATGGCCCGCCTAACCCTCACCCCACTAAGGACCTGCCTGTAATATAATTTTATTCACCACCTTCCTTGTAACTCTTTAGGGAGAGGCACGTACCACCATCTGTGTCTTGTTCACTATTTAAATATTAGCTTCCAGGAGAAACTTCAGAGACTGTAATTCGAAACCTTAACGATTTATCACCAAGATATTTTTTTTTTATGGAATGTGGTATAGAATGAGATATTTTTCAAGATGACACATATTAATTTAAAACTTTTCGTCCTCTATATTTACTGTTTTCGTTTTAGCAACATTTTTCGCTGATCAGCATAATATGAGCCGAATTTTGACCCGAAATCGTAATTCTATGAAGTTCGATCTATGTGAGCTCTACACAACCGATTTCATTGCATTTTCGAAGGCGGATATTATGTTGAATAATAAATATTTCTCGAGTAAAATAAATTCTGTTCATGTTCGTGCACGCGTGTGCGTCTCAACATTCATAGATATATACTCATCTATATGCAAATAAGCATATAAATATTAATAAAAGTCACAGATTAATATAAAAATGAAAAAAAGACCGGAAGAGGACGAAGTATTCATAAATTAAAAAAAAGAACATTGTTTCAAAACTGCAGAAATATCAATAAAAGTATAAAAATATTGTATTTCGATATATATATATATATATATATATATATATATATATATATATATATACCACCGAAACCGTGATATCACCCCTGGTCGGCGGCTGATGAAGACAGGGTATCGCACGTGCTAACACCCGTTGTATGTTAATATATATATATATATATATATATATATATATATATATATATATATATATATATATATATATATAAAATATTAGTGGTCAATATATATATATATATATATATATATATATATATGAATTTCAAGAGGATAGAATCCAGGTAGAGCTCAATGTCCAGGACAGAGCATGAACATAATATAAAAGGCTCAAACACTAATATTCCATGGTTATAATTTATTATAATTACGATCCAATTCATCAGACCTACAAATTCAAAAAGAAATCGGAAAATATAACTCTATTACATTTTAAATTGGTAGGTCTGATGAATTGATCGTGATTACGATTCCAGTGTAATAAACTATAACCATGGAATATTATGGAATATATATATATATATATATATATATATATATATATATATATATATATATATATATATGCAAGTTGACAATAAAGTCAGTAGACAGTTACTTTCAATAACAAAGCAATTAATCAACAATCCAGAATTTTATTATTAAAATGGTTCTGGTTGATTCTGGTTAATAACAATAAAATGGTATGTTAAACGATAATAAATTAATTACCGTTATTGTTCGAACTGCAAGCCAGCTGCTTCAGTGCTTTGCTTTTTTTATTATAAGTAATTGTATAGTGACTTTATTATAACACTGCATATATATATATATATATATATATATATATATATATATATATATATATATATATATATGATAAGCAAATATAAATGGATATAAATCCGACAGAATGAAGAAAATATCTGGAAAAACAATACAAAAAATCCTTAAAATGCGATTATGTTGTTTTAATATGAATGAAATGTCGACGTCTGATGTTTCGGTTTAATAACCTTCTTCAGGACAATATTCATTAAAAATACAATTAACATAATCAGTATAACACGACGAAAACGATGGACATAAAAAGAAGTCTTATCCAAAACAGATAAATGAAAATTTTAAATGATCAGCTTTCCGTTTGAGCGTGGTCACGTTGTCGTCAATGGGTACCTTGTCTGTCGTTTTTTAATATATATATATATATATATATATATATATATATATATATATATATATATATATATATGAAATTTATCACTTAGCCGAATGGTGATACTTTTAGACGGACCATCCAGCAATCATTCCAACCGGGGATACTATTAACTGATTTATTTATGCACTTTCACTGTTTTCTTTTCGTTTTTTTTTTTCCTTTCAGTGTGTGTGTGCGTGTGTGATTGCGCGCGCGCATGCGAGCATGGGCACCCGCCTGTGTCCGCTTGTGCCCACCTGTGACCACCTGTGCCCGCCTGTGACCACCTATGCCTGCCAGTATCAGCCTGTTACCGCCTGTGCCCGCTTGAACACGCCTGCGCCCGCCTGTGCTTATGCACATACATATGTATATAAAGATCAGCTAAGAAAATTTGATAAATGTAGCATTTTGCACTATTAACTTAGTTTTTCCACAAACTTTGAAAGGGAAAAATTGCGGTGTTATGTTTCAAATTTTCAATTTGTTATCATCACGTCACGTTTATATTTATGGCGTTAATGTTTTCTATATATAAATTGTCAAGTTCTATGTCTTTTTTGTTTTCTTTAGTTTTGTAGGCGTCACATGAATATCTCATGGTGGGTGTATGTGTTACTATATGCCCGCACACTCACGTATATATGTATTGGATAGATAGATAGATAGATAGATAGATAGATAGATAGATAGATAGGAACATTGAGATAGATAGATAGATATGAACAGTGAGATAGATAGAGAGATAGATAGATATGAACAGTGAGATAGACAGATAAGATAGATAGATAGATATGAACAGTGAGATAGATAGAAACAACCTAACGCAATGTTGCGCAACATGCGCAGAATGTTTACCGTTTTCCTTTTTCTTTCAGTTGTATTAGGTGCATTAAGATGCCAACTTCCAATCTGACACAGGAAATGAAAGGTACACTGTTTACATATTTCACGCCGTTGACCACAACGACTAGAAAGTGGTCAGGCCGAAGTGGTTTCTTGAAAGCGGCAAGGTTAAAAGGATGAACGGCTGAGATGTGGTTATGCGTGAACTCCATTGAGACATCCGTGTCTTTGATGGTCCTTGGGTACGCAAGTTGTGAGAGCTTATGTCACATCACCTTACTTCTTACGACATCTACATCGAGGTTTGACACACGATGGTCCAACCCTGGATCGAAGGACTGGTCGTACGTTTTCGGGCACAGTTTCTCTTCCTCACATATGGTCCACATTACTAATGAATGGCTGAGAACCTTTACGTTCATGTCCCCATGTGTCCTAACTTTGAATTCATTAGGCTACTATGTTTAGGGCGTCGTCAAGAGGGGGACCAACTCACTGCCCCACAATACAATAAATTAGGTTACAATAAAATTTGTATTTTATATGAAAATGTAGATTTGGGAGGGGAGGGGCACGAGATCCTTGCATCGGCGCTACATGTAAATATATTTATATACATGGAAGGAAATTCACCACATAAAGTTATAAATTGATCAAGTTAAATACCTATATATTTATTTATTATCTGGAATATGTTCATTTCAAATTATTAACATTACAGATTAGTAACATTACAGATTAGTAACGTTACACATAATAACGTTGCAGATTAGTAACATTGCAGATAAGTAACCTTGCAGATTAGTAACATTACAGACTAGTAACCTTGCAGATTAGTAACATTACAGATTAGTAACATTACAGATTAGTAACTTAATGCACTAAATTCAATGGGACATTACGTGATTATTTTTTAACTTATACAGGCAATGTTCTCCAGTGATTCCAATGACAGTATAAGAAACTTATTGGTTAAATAGCAGGACAGACTGATGCTATAGTCTTGGTTGGCATCCAGTCTACTGTAGAAAGTAATGGCAACCAACTACAGGAATTCTGCCAATTCAATCGTGAATCACAAAGAGACATGATCGTTCAAACATGGTACCTAAGGAACGAATTTATAATCATGATATCCGGTTCATATTCCGTGGATGCTGTCCGAAGCCATATTTGATAGTGTTCGATGCTGTGGATGCTGTCCGAAGCCATATTTGATAGTGTTCGATGCTGTGGATGCTGTCCGAAGCCATATTTGATAGTGTTCGATGCTGTGGATGCTGTCCGAAGCCATATTTGATAGTGTTCGATGTTGTGGATGCTGTCCGAAGCCATATTTGATAGTGTTCGATAAACACAGTGAGAATCCTGCCTACGCTTTTTTTTTCTAAATAAAAATTCATGTGAAAATTGTCTATTTTTTCTCCTCCAATTTATTTGAGTATTATCTAAATTTCTTTTGAAAATATTTTAAAGTATTTTCTTCTACTGATAAAACTATTGTTGACAATTTCTTTTATAATAGTTGACAGATCCAATTGCCTACTGTCGGTAATTATCTCACTGGGATTAGAGTATTATTATCTTAACTGCGGTTTCTTCACTGAATGAGGCTTACGGCCACACCACGTAAATTAAGCAACGTCCAGCCTGGCTATTACCTAGATGGGTGACCGCTTGGGAATACCAGGTGCTGTAAGTTTTGATCTGCAGGTAGTATAATGGATAATGGCACGGGTTGATCGGAAAGCCAAGTTCCAATTCCAGTCGGGTTTGTTATATTCACTTACACTCAGCTACTTTTGGGAAAAGTATGAATCTACCTCTTCTCCTCCAAGCTATGGGTTAATTAGTAAGCCTTGTATAACTAAAGCATTATTTTCTCTAAAAATAAAATAAAAATTGCGTATATAATATTTAAATTTCATCATAAAAAAAAAACCCATAAAGATGCTGATATGCCGTTAATAAAAAATAATCCAACATTCATTGAATGAATAAGAAACATCCGTATGTATTGAGATAATTCTTCAAATTAAAACAAATTATGAAAAATAAAACGCAGATTTCTGGTAATTATCAGATAAGAAATGAACTCAGTTAAAATTAAGTATATTAACGTTGAAAACTTATGTTCAAAACCCAATCTTAGACCGTCCTGGATTGGACGATAAACTAAATCCGCCTCCTGGGTAAGACTATAAACTACATCCGCCTCCTGGGTAAGACGATAAACTACATCCGCCTCCTGGATAAGACGATAAACTACATCCGCCTCCTGGGTAAGACTATAAACTAACTCCAACAGCAAGGCCTCTGATCAGGTTTTGAGGGGCATGGGACCACTTCTTAATTGTTGGTGTCCCCAGGTCCACTCTGACTCGGAGTGGTAGCACCTGCTAGGGTCCCAGCTATGGGCAAATAGTTAACCTCCAAACTGGGAAAGTGTAAAAATAGGTCTTAATACCAGCAGTACCTTTTTGTAAAAGGTTATTACCAGCAATAAATGTTTGAAGAAAAAATTATTACCAGCAATACATCTTTTTACCAGCAGTAAAAATCTTAAGTAATCCATAGAGGTTGATATGCTGTAAATCAAACAAAACCAAACTAAACCAAACAGTCGTAGAGTTATCTTATTGTAAAGTGACCACTTTTACGAATAGATATTGTCAAATGCTAACTTTTATGTGGGACAAGAAGATCACAATCTCTGAGACAATGAACTTGTAGTAGCCTGAAAGACAGGCTCTACAGAAGTGATCTATTTTTTTTTTTTTACAAGTAGTTGAAATATTTCCAAATAGTGGACGTAATGAACTTGAGTTGTCTTGCGACTTGTATTTTTTTAAAGCCTGAATTCACACGAAAGGTTTTTAGATTATTCAGCTCGTCTAAAAAAAAAAGATATTTCTTTTAAAGGAAACGACAGCGAATAAGCACGAGAAATGATCGTTATAACTCTGATAATTCTCTCATTAAGAGAAAACATTCTTTGACTTCATTCGCAGACTATGAAACATTTATTCATCGTCATGGAGTTTTTATTGTTTCTGTAAACATCTGCTTGTCATGGTAAAGGGAGGGCCCGTATTTAGAGAGTTAAAGTCGCCCATTCGGCCCGACAAGTGAGATTTGGTCTGTCAGCCACTTGAAGAGTTGATAATCATCACGACTCACGTTTATTTTTAATTTCTTTAAAAAAAAGTCCCATTTCCTTTCACGTCATTTTTTTCTTCTTAGCTTTCAAAATATATATGATGGCTGTTGACACATTGAACGAGAATGACCACCGCAAGTTTGATTAATGGTCATGGTTCTCGTGAGAACGACAATGGCGATTGAAGCCAGAAAGTAACTTGCAATGCTTATTGCAGACGTAGCAAATTAAGTTGTTCGGTACAGGGCCTGGCCTGTTTTGTAAATTCTGTTCAGCTTGCTCGTGTGTTTTCCTGACATTGGGGAAAAACGGAGCGGTTTCTGATTTTTTCCGCACATTGTATGTTAATTTTTTTTTTTTTTTACCCAGCGAAATATATAGTGATTTTCAAGCTGTGAAACAAGGTCGAAATTATTGGGTACCCAGTGAGGATCAAACTCGCTCATAATTGTTCTAGCTAACCATTACACGACCTCGAGGTGCCCCCAAATGATTTTCTAAGCGTAGCTTAGATGTGGCACAAGGCTAAAATGTGGAATACCAAGTAAGGATCGAACTCACTACTCAGTTGGTTGTAATTGATCTAGCGAGACAAGTTTGCTAGCCATTACACATGACGTTGAGTCTTCCCAACGAAATAGATATACAGATCTATGTTAGCATATAATAGACGAATCTGTCTGTCTCTATATACAAATATATGTATGCAGACATCTCCATATCCCGAGAAGAGGTACCTATAAAACGAATACAAGTAGTTGATTATTGTTTTATTTTACTGTTTTGTAATTTTTTTTTTTTTTACTTGTAAGCGGGAACTTGTAGAAATGATATTTGGGAGAGGGTAGCCAAGTGTGCGTGTTTTATTTTGTTTTTGTTTCAGTTGATGTGAGTGAAAAGTGATAATGTACGAAAGACTCCACAAACATATATATGCATAAATATGTGCTAATGCACATGATAACAGATCTTAACACCAACATACACATGTGCGCTCGCACGCACATACGCTTTATATCTCTTTCTTTCTCTCCCTCTCTTTCAAACGCACACATACATATTTTATATATACTTTAAATGCGCAGGACTTAGTGGAAAATTTCAGTGATAGAGCTAACATATTCAGTTGTATGGCTATTACTTTGTGACCATGAGTTTCACGCTTTTGTGATCATCAGACATATATATATATATATATATATATATATATATATATATATATATATATATATATGTATTTAGGCAGCAATCCTTCTTTCATACGAGTTTCATGGAATATGACAGACAAGGTGCTTTGATTAAGTTAAAAATTATAAGATCACATGAGAAATTGTATAAAAACTTAATCAATGCACCTTGTCTGTGATATTCAATGAAACTTACACAAACACACAGACACACACATATATATATATATATTACTGAATTTTTTCTTGACCAATTTGTTTAAATGTATTTTTATTTACAATTTGTACTATCCGTTTTTTTCCACGCCAGTCGAATATAGGTGTTAAAATAATAATTATATATATATATATATATATATATATATATATATATATATATATATATATATATATATATATATATATATATATATGTCAGAATCTTCGGACCTTGTCGGTCTATTTATACTGTACAATCTAACCGCCCACCGTGAACTAGACACTGGGGACATCGGGCTATACAGAGATGACGGGCTCATGGTAGAGAGGAGCTCCACAAATGTTAAAACAGAGAAAATTAGAAAGATAATTTATAAAGAATTCGGGAAACTAAATTTAAAAACAATAGTCAACACTAAATTAAAAAGAGTAAACTTCCTAGACGTTAACCTAGACTTAACGAACAACATTCACCTACCTTACAGAAAACCTAATACTAATCCCCTGTATGCACACCCTAAGTCAAACCACCCTCCATCTATAATTAAGCATATACCCACATCAATAGAGAAAAGAATAAGTATGAACTCAGCAAATAAGGAAATACTCCGACAACACAGTAGTTTTTATAACACAGCCCTGAAAAATAGCTAATACAAAAACGCTGACATAACCTATAGAAACGATAGTACCAATAATAAGAAAAACAGGAAAAGAAAGATCATCTGGTATACCCCTCCGTAGAACCAAATGGTCAGCACCAAACTAAGCCATAAGTTCCTAGCTTTAATTGAAAAGCACTTTCCTACTAATAGCAAACTTAGCGACATCTTTAACAAAAACACCTTAAAATTGATTTACAGCTGCACTGAAAATCTAGAAAGAATCATAAAAAGACATAATAAGAAAATCCTAGAAAAACACGCATGCCAAAACAGTAATAAAACTCATAAACTAAAATTAGATAAAAATAACGAAAAATTATATGATTGTAGAAACCCTAAAAACTGCCCGTTGGAAAATAAATGCCTCACAAAATCCATGGTATACCAATGCACTATCTCATCCATTGAGAGTCCTAACACTGATAGGATATACATAGGCTCAACGAAGAATAATTTTAAAATTAGATGGAGGCAACACAAGAGCTCTTTCAACAATATTCAATATAGAAATTAGACATCTCTATCCCAATATTTCTGGCATCTAAAAGAAACGAATAAAACACCAAAAGTAAAATGGAAAATAGTAAATAAAACAAGAACTTGTAAAACCTGGGATGACCCATGCCCTTTATGCCTACAGGAAAAACTACACATCATTAAATTTCTAAATAATGAAAAATTATTAAACCATAGGCAGAAGTTAATGGTTTTTTACCGACATCAACAAACTTTCGCATTAAATAATTAGCATAAAAAAAAAATCCCATAGCTAAATAAAAGTCTTAAAGGCTTAGCCAAATCATTAAATAGGAAAAACCCTTTTTGTAGTCGTCAAAAAACAAAAAAAAAAAAAAAAAATTGAAATTCAGTGCAATACGATTTGTATATAAAACACCCACTTGAATAAACAAATAAATAAATAGATAATCAGATGGAAAATAATAAAAGACAATTCTCCAGACACATAACGACTTGTAAGCGCGCCATAAAAATATCCCTCACTGGGAACCAACTAAAGGGTGACCGCAAACATTAGCCTTGAAATAGATACCCTACCCAACCTTAGCAAAACCTCTCAGAAGATGATGAATCTATTGATACGAATTAACTCTCTGACCACTTAACGAAGAAAAATAGTCTAACCACTCCCACAACAACGAATTTGGTAACGGACCATGCCTAAAAACACACGTAAACCAAGAGATAGCTTATTCCTAAAATTTCGCTTGAAGATGAAACGGGACTAAACACCTCAATTCAATTAATTTTAATAATTATTTGGATGGCTTCGGCTCTCGTTTTTGAAACATGAGAACTCTTATGTAGCGAAGGAATCATATTTTTAAACAAAAATATTATATATATATATATATATATATATATATATATATAATAATAATATTATTATTATTTATAAATATGTATTCATCGCGACACAGAAATTACTATGTTTCGGAACTAAAAACTAAACTTTAAATTAAACTTAAAATTAAAGTGTTTGTTCCATTCTCAAGCGATATTGAATAACTTTCGAAAAAAATGATTTACTTCTAGAAGCTAAATAGTATTATATAGTTTAAGTTAGAGAGGAAAATGGAGATTACAAAATTTTAAATGGGGTGTTGCTTCTTTTGACGAATCAAGATACGAGTCTAATTTAAGATGGCAAAGTATAAATATAGGTTAAGATTTAGGCGTGGTTTTGTAAACGTGGTAATTTCTGTGTCGCGATGAATACAGATTTTATAATATTATGATCTATTGTGTATCGAGCACTGGTTCTAAAAATAAATGCTAAAGAACTGTAGATTTTTAAATCCGTCTGTTCTTTCTTTTTACTTTGATATATATATATATATATATATATATATATATATATATATATATATATATATATATATTAATGAAAAAAACAGACCACTTTAGGGTACCATTACAATAATTTATTTCACCAAAATCCTTTTGAAGGACTCCGGATCATCAGGTAACACTTCCAACAATGAAATGAAAGGAAAAAATGGGATTAGAAATTGATGGGTAGTGTAATTTTGTAATTTAACAGGGAGAGTGATAGTTGTAGTTAACGAGACAAGGTAGATTATATATATATATATATATATATATATATATATATATATATATATATATATGTGTGTGTGTGTGTGTGTGTGTTTAGTTGTTATTCCTGTTTTTTTTCCTCTTAAACAGTGAAGTTAATAACAACTGGACTAAATTGAGAAAAAAAAACTACTAAAGAAAAACTGGGCCTCCGTAACGAATCGAACCCCTGCATCTCTTATAGTAATAAGAAATAACGTCGACTAAAAATATTATATATATATACACTATATATATATATATATATATATATAAATACTATATATATATAAATACGATATATATATATAAATACTATATATATAAATATAAATACTATATATATACATATATATATATATATATAACAACGTAATTACCCGTGAACAAATGCTAATAACGCAACAGCAATGTAATGGATATAGGCATTTAAAAATGGTCATGGCGACCTAGTGAAATTCATTTGTATGGGAGTGAAAGGCAGTTTGACTTTTAACGCGACATGCTCACTCATATCAGATGGGTGGGCCTGAGTATTAAAAAAAAATGCTGATCTACTAGGATTTTCATGCACATCTTTATGGTTTTATAGAAAATGGTTTAAAAAAAATGTGTGGGCGGAAATCCCTTGTTGATGAAAAAGGGCGAAGGCGACTGGCCAGATTGATTCAGCCTGACAAAAAGGTAACAGTAGCTCAATTAACGATTCTTTAAAATGGGGGTATACAGAACATAGCTGAAAGCGCAATACGTTGAATCTTGAAGCAGTTGAGCTACAGCCACAGAAGACAACGTTAGATGCCACACTCGTCAAATAAGAATAAGAAGCAGAAGTTACAATTCACTAGGCATCCCAAAAATTGAGTAAATGAATATTGAAAAAACGTTCCCCGGTCTGATGAGTCTCGATTTCTGCTTTGATCCATATTACCTTGTGTCCTCTATACGGTTTGCTGATGGTGATGTAAGGTTATGGAGGATATTTTCTTGGTATACAGTGAGACCCTTGATATACGTAAAGGATCGTTTAAACAGATTATAGGGTTATTAGGGTATTCCAATAAATTGGACCGATTTTGAATGTGTTAAAGTTATCGAAGCCTATTACGAAAATGGATGTTCAAACAGAAATGCATTTCACGCACTTCGCGATTTTTGGTCAACATAATCGACCAACCGAGAGTTCAATTGAAAACGATGTAACGTTGTTGTGTAGAGGTTCAATTCCTGCGCGCAATAACGAATAGAGGGGTCTGGATTTTCGGTCACATTCTCGTGCACTGCAGCAATGTTGTCAGCTGAATGGCGTAGACGAGCACGCAGTGGTGTTTTAACATTTGCCACCGACTCACTTTGTTTGAATTTACGAACAATTTTTCCAATTGCACTCTTGAAATTTTAACACGTTGTTTGATTGTTAATCTTTACATGGTTGCCAAAGACTTAAGTTGTTAAGTCTGAAAGAAAAAGAAAAAAAAAATCATTGGACGCTTAAACTTTATTCACATTTAAAATCGGTCCAAGTTATTGGAACAGCCTTTACATGTATTGTGTCTCAATAAATGACTATGGTGTAGTTATTCTTAAACAGTTTTCCTTCTTATTTTTCTTAATTTGCCAATATTGTTAATTTTTCTTAAAAAGTGATCTGTTAATTTTTTTTCAGCTGTTTTGCAACTTCCAAAATATTTAGGTTTTCATTGATTAATAACTTTTCAATATTTTATTTCTCTTTTGATGTTATATCTGACTTGCAACCCATGATAATCTCTGTATGTCTGAAATAAATACAATATGAATAACTAAAATATTATCCTTTTTTTAAAAATTAATTTGCAATATAATGAACAACCCTTGACGCTACCATAAAATAAGGGAAATGAAAGTGATGCCATGGAAATATCTTATTGAACCATTCCAAAAATCAAAATGTCCGAAACTTGGCAGATTATCACTACTCTGATCTAACTCTAACTTATGAAAAAGTGGCTTGTAACTTCCAATCATCTCAAAAGCCAAGCTAGTATCATTTCATTACCACTATCGAGTAGATCCCCTAGTTTTCTCAAGTCACGATGAACTCTTAATGAAGCTCATTACTTTGGATATCTATTGGGCATCAAGTTCAGAACTTAAGTGGAACTCATCTATCCGATCCGTTACTAAAAATACTGAAAAATAGTCGGCTCATTGTACCGCTCCAGTAAGTACCTGACTCCTACTGCTATTTGAAAAAAGTCATATTAGAACAAAAAGGAAGTATTGCTACCATTTCTAAGCTGGCGCTACCCAATCCTCCCTTTCCAGCTTTGATAGATCTCAAGATCGTCTACACAATCTTTTTCATTCTTCAGTCTCTTTCCCATAAAAAGAAACGCCGCAAGTCTATCGATGCTGTATTGTGAATACCATGGAAAATGTCCAGGCGAACTACATTCTTTAATTCCACCAGTTCAGACTTTTACATTTGAGACCCGCCATGTTACGTCCACGGAGTTGAACCAGCTTCATTCCCCCGTATTCCAATTCCAAGTAGGAAGTTCAGACAGATTTTTCTAACACCCGCTACTTTATGGAACATTCCACACACCCCGCCGCTGTGAATACTTTCCCAAACACTACAACCTTAACCTAAGTTAAACGCTTACGGCCATATTACGTTGAAAAACTGGTTCCAGTAAGATCACCGAACATAAGCAACGTAAAACCTGGTCAGTACCTAGATGGGTGACCGCTTGGGAATACCGTGCACTGTAAGCTTGGGTTTGCGGTTGGTGTAATGGATAATGAAGTTGTTGATCAGAGGGCCGAGTTCCAATTCCAGTTGGGTTCATTATATTCACTTACGTGCTGATACCCTTGGGATAGGTATTACCCTACCTGTTCCCATCCAGCTATGGATTAATTAGTAAGACTTGTAACACTAAAACCATTATTATCTAAAAAAAATTCTTACAATCAAAAGAAATATTTTATAGCTGTAAATAACTAGCAAAGGGTTGATAACCCGGAAAAAAACGAATCAATTTTTATGTCAAAGTTTAATCGTCATCCTTTATATTCTCAAAGTCTTCACTTTCTACTATCTCCTTATATCGCACACATTATTCAGTAACCTTCTATCTTAAGTGGCTCTTGAGCCTTGTATTGGGTGAACATTATGATAAAAATGTTCTAAGCTCAGCGATTCAGGGTATTGATGTATAAACAAATATAAAAATCAATGATTAGTAAAAAGTATACAGTTTCATGAATTCAAAATGCCTGTAAAGACTTCATATAGCAGTCTGAACCTTTGGCTTTCGAGAGTGTGTTTTAAACAGAGGCGCCATTGTGTTTAAAATAATTGTGAATGATTTGACGACGTTTTTCTGAAGTCTGATATTTGAATATTACACCCAAAAGTAACTTTTTCGTTTTTTTTGTTCTGTTTTATTCTGGTTTTGACGTTCTTTATTTTAAGACGATGTTACATTTTGGTTTTGTTAATTTTTCTTGCTTTTAAGTAGAAAACAACGTACAAAAGAATTTAACTCATCAAATATCGTCAGTTTTGGGGCACCATACATCTGCCGGGTCAAGACTTTAGGAAGCGTTATGTAAAGAAATATTTCTCTATCTTATAGGAATTTCAGAATTGGGGATATTTCTTTAGGTAGAGGCGCACAAACGATTTCTTTATCTGTGTAAATTGAGTTTAATTTTTGTTTGAGTACGAACACTTCTGGGTCTGAAATTTAGGTCACTGTTACTCGTTACACTGTGTCTAGAAAGATTAGCTATGAAATCGCTAAAACTGTTACCTTGCAATTTTCTCTGAATTCTTTTCCTTATTGCACGCAGAATCACAACAATTGTTTTTGTTTAGACTAATTATTGTTATCATTTCATTGAAATGATCTTGTTGTAATAAACATTAATATTTAACTATTTCTCGTTTTTATATTTCACGTTTTGCACAAGATTTGTTTTAAAATAAAATCTAATCAAAGCTGTTTAGTCATGATCGTTTTAAACGATTATAAAATACCATTTCAGTTATATGCCATGCTTGATAGAAGCTAAGGCGATCATGTATCTTTTGATACATGACTGACGAGGCAGATTTTTTCTCACAGTAAGTTGCCATTTTTTCTGAGGTAGACTAGTTGCCAACCAAGGCTATATAACCAGGTCTGTCTTGTTATTTACCCATAGCTGGAGGGAGAAGAAGAGGACTCATATTTTTCCCAAGGGTATTAGCACGTAAGTGAATGTAATGGATTCGTCTAGAATTCGAACTCGGCTCTCCGATTCCTCAATCCGAGCTGTTATCTATTACTCTTACTAAAAGATACTTATTCAAATTAAATATGAATAAAACCTGAAAACCTTTGTTATTTGTCTGAAAAGAACCCCAAATCAGACAGAAACTTGTATAATGACAAAAGCACGCAGGTGTAGGCTTTAAGAAAGCTTTATTCAACTGAGAATACAAGGTTGGCGTATAGTGTCCTTTTATAGTCCCAGTAAACAGAAATAGCTCTCTCAAAGACGAGAGCAGCAACACAAAGGGAGACTACTCTTTTTCATAATAATTTGTACAGTATTTTATTTCTATATCCTATTCTTTATTAAAGGATACAATAATGGTTTCCCTTCAGTTTTTTTTTTACCTAAACCGTTTTCATACACATGTGGTGGTTTTTAGTAGAGGTCAATTGACAATAAGTTTTTTTCAACATTCGTCAAATTGCCCCTAAGTATTTTTGCTGATTTTAGTAATGTCTTTTGTGAGATTTCAACTCTTCCTTTAATTTTCAGTTTTTTTTTACCTCAGAAAATATCGTTAGAAGCCAAGAAAATAATGTCAAATATCGATGTAATATCAATCTTATACGGCAGTGAATATTAGACAATTTCCTCACCGATGAAGAAGAGGTTTGAGGCAATGTGATTCTAAAGAAGGATGTTGAGAATACCATGGACAGAACATATGAGCAATAAGGAACTTTTAAGAAAAATGGAAACAATATGAAACTTATAGTTAGAATCAGAAAGAGTTAAAATTTCTGGGACACAAAGAAGAAAGAGGGTTAAGAGAGTTTGATACTCAAAGGACATATTGAAGGCAAAATAAGCTAAAGGAAACAGTGTGTAACCTACCTAACAGGCTTGGGAGAAAAGGGAGTAAAAAAGATAGTAAGGAGACACACATTTCTTAAAGCTACAAAGGTTAAGAAGTTGTGGAGAGCCATGATCACCTACGTTCTAAAAGGACAATACTCATAAAAGGAAGACGAATTAATGTGTAACAGGAATAACAAATACAACCGTTACCTTCATGTTTCTTATTTTCTTTCAGTTCTGTTCCAATTTTGAAAGGTTTTCCTGCTATTTACTTTCAACTTCAGTTTTTCATCAACTGCAATAGCAATAGATATTAAATATCTAAACAGAATTACCTATTGTTTACGTGAAAGAGGTCTACTTTTCTCTCCTGGGTTGGGTTTCAAAATTTCGTATAATTTAACTTATTTAAATCACTAGAACCGCTTCTACCCGATTCACGATGGGTGGACGTAAGGTATAGTCGATTTTTCGCGCTGTGCCCATACACGTATATATGGGGCCAAATGTAAACACTGTCCTCCATACACTACCACTATCATGCTTCCGTCAGAATCGGCTAACATTCGCCCTATAGAGAAATTGGGGCAGGTTTAGTTAATGCTTATGCTTCAATCATTGCTTTTCTGTGAACTGCTCCAAAGTAGAGACACGGAAGAGGGAAAAAAAAAAAACAGATATTTTTTTTAATCATTTCACTTCAAGCAAGGCAATAAAGCCACTAAGACGCAATGAGTTACTGAGTGTGAAAGAGCATGAGAATAAATATTATTAAGGAGTCAGAATAATAAAAGAACAAGAATTAAGACGGAAAATAACGATTGATATTACATTTAAACTATTGAAGATTAAAGTTGACTGGGAAGCAAGAAGCTGGAAAAGACTTCCACAAGTGAGAAGTGTAATAGAAGAAACTGTTAGCATAGAACTTACGGTTACATCTCGCCATTTCAACTCTAAAATGATGAAACCTTGCCATCAATCTAGTACTGCGGTTAGATTCATAAATTCTAGGTACCATAGAGGAAAGTTTGTCAGAACAAGTACCATGAAGGTCATTATCCAAAAGGTACAGGGAAGCTACATTACGGCGATGGGAAAGGGACTGAACCCGAGATGCCAGCTCAGAACCAATAACATTGCAGTTTCTTCTTTGGATTTTATCAAGAATCTCTAAATGTATAACAGGAGAACCAGACCAGATTTGGCAGAAATATTCAATGCATGGATGAATGGCAGACTTATGAATATGTAAGACAGTTTCTGGTGAGAAAAATTTGTCTAGTACGACACAGTGAACCAATAATAACTTCAGTTCAGCAGAAAACGTTAGTATGAGAAGGTGCAAAGAGCCACTCCCATGGAGATTAACATTAGCCATGCTGAAAGGCAAAAAGGGTTTTCTCAGATGATTGATAGAGAGCAATTTTGTTTTGGAAGTGTTAAAATTAACAAGCCATTCCTTGCCCTAATTAATAGCAGATCGTAGATCATTCTTGAGATCAGCTGCCAATTTGACCTTATGGAACTGGTCAGACTTAGTATTAAGACAGAAGTAAATATTTGTATCAACAGCATAGATATCAGTTGAGAAGTGATGCCATCAGGATGGCATTGATGAAAATTAGGAAGGTGTAAGTCCAAAGATAGAGCTCTGGGTGACACCTACATTACTGTAGTGTTATAACTCATTCCTAGCAGTTATATTATGTCTTGCTTAGGCGACTCGCTGTGACTTCTGTTAGAAATTCTCCTAGTTGGTCCCAACGAACTTCCTGACTCACTTGGAGTTCTTTATTTAAGGCATCTTGCCTATTTCATTTGTGTTACCAGGGGTTATTTACTCCACAATATCCCTCCTTTTGAATTTTTTTTTATTAGTAAATATTTTATTTTAAATATTTTTTATTAGTAAATATTTTATTTTATTTCTTAGAATTCACCCCCTCATCTTTCTGGCAAGTTCGCCAACGTACTGAACTTTGTATTTCTTTCGTTTTGGGTCAACCTTTAGTTTTTTTTCGTACGTTTGCTTTTTCTTTAATCATACTTGACCATTCAACGAATTCTTGGTGTGTTTGTAGATCAAAAATATTATACAGTATTTGCATAGGTTTCTTTCCTTTCTTGTGGACCTTTCTTCAATAAACCTTTTCTTTAATTGATTCCAATGCCTTTTGTGTTTCCATTATTTTCCTTTTACCATGTATATCATTTTTCCAATTCGTGACCTTATTACACCGTCTTCCCACATTTCTTTTCCATTTTTATATTCTTTAAAAACACTTTTACGCCAACTTTGAAATATTTTGTGTCCTTTTTTTGTTATCCGTTCGTATTCTTTTTTTTTTAACACTTATTAATTTTCTTGCGAATATCAATTCTGCCGGTGACATGCCTGCCGGTGACTTGCCTGCCGGTGTATTGAGATCGGTGTTATCCTGTATATTCTCAAGATTGTTTGTAGTGCTTCTTCGATCACTTATTCATTACTTGCTATTTAAAATCGTTCAGGTTGTCCGTTTGACTTTGGATGATACGGCGGGGTGGTAATATGTTCAGTCAGGAACATTTTACAAAATTCTTTTAGTTGGTAAGCAGTGAATTGTGTGCCGTTATCTGGGACTATGGCATCCGGAATGCCGTATCTTGCAAACAGTTTGTGTAAAAAGATTCACTGTAAACGTGGAAATTTTTTTTGCACTTACAAATTTCAGGCCACTTATTAAATCTATTCACTACCACAAGATGATGTGATCCATTTATTGGACCTGCGAAAATCCATGTACAGTCTTGACCACGGTGTATCTGTCTTTGTCTAAGGTTGTAATTTCGTGGTAGGTGATGTCCGCTATGAAATTCATTTATTATCCGCTTTTGTAATATGCAAGATATTACTACTCTTTGTACAAACATCACTATTCCTTCACATAACGAGTAAGCGTTCAAGTCAGGATTGCGTTATAAAAATTGTCTATCTTTCTTTTAGTTTTTTTTTTTTCGAAATAAACATATCTCGTTCTGCTTTTACTTTTATTTCTTTCATGGTAATACATTCTTAATTTCTAATTTTCACTTTTTAATGCTGCAATAAAAATGTCCTCAAACTTCAGTATTTTTTTTATATCAATCTTGATAAACCATCAGCATGTCTTAATTTTTTGAACAATTGGTATTCTATCCTGAAATCGCTATTGTTAACGCCTCTTAAAAGATAAAAGGATGAGCCCAAAATGCGATTTGCAGGTCGGGATCACTAGAATCAAGCAAACGTGGAAGTTTAAATATCTGGGAAGCGTTTTGACAGAGGACGGTAAGTGTAACGCTGAGATTCGTAGACGTACTGGGATGGCCAAGTACTCATTCCAAAAGCTGGACAGAGTATTGCGAGACAGGAGGATTTCTTTGGTAACAAAGAAAAGAATACTGACCTGTTACGTGATATCTGTCGATTGCTGGACGATTACCTCAAAGATGAAGAAGAGACTCGAGGCGACGGAGATGTGGTTCTACAGAAGGATGCTAAGTATACCATGGACCGAGCGTGTGAGCAATAATGAGGTCTTAGAGAGGATGCAAACAAGGGCGAGGCTTATACTTAACATCAGGAAGAGACTGCTGAAGTTTCTGCGACACATGATTAGAAAGGAGGGCCTGGAGAATCTGATACTCACGGGTCAAATAGAGGGAAAGAGAGACAAGAGTAAGCAACACGTGACATACCTGGCGGGCTTAAGCAAGTGGATGACAGAATGTGGTCTGGGGGAGATAGAAGAGAGAAGGAACTTGTTGACAGCTGCAAGGGACAGAGGGAGTTGGACAGCCATAATCGCCTCCGTCCTAAAAGAACATGGCACATAAAAAGGAAAAGAAAGTAGAGAACGCAAAGTATCTACAACGGCTTTCATGTTATCGTTATGTTTCTGTTTTCATACATGTGAGTCAATTTTCAGAATTTACTTGCGGCCAGTCGCCATGTTTTCTTTGCTCAAATCGACATTTAATATTTGGCTGTATCTTGAATTATTATTATTATTATTTACGACATTTAACACAATTAGTAACTGGTGCTTTTCACTGGGGTTCAAATGACATCAATCCTTAATACGCCAGTATTCTCCTCAGTATTGTAAAAGATTTTAATAATTTTTTTCGAAAATCTATGTACAGTCTTGACCACGGAGTATCTGTCTTTGGCTAAGGTTGTAATTTCGTGGTAGGGGATTTTGCTGCCAGAGAACAACCTCTGCGGGTTTTTACTTATTTTTTTAATGTCTTGATCTTTTTTGGTCCAGTATGCATAACTTCTCTTAAGAGATTTCATTCTTGAAATTCCTAGATGTCCGCTATGAAATTCATTTATTATCCGCTTTTGTAATTTTCTAGATATTACTACGCTTTGTACAAACATTAGTATTCTGTCATATAGCGAGTAAGCGTTCAAGTCTGGATTGCGTTATAAAAATTGTCTATCTTCTTTTTTTTTTTTCGAAATAAACATATCTCGTTCTGCTTTTACTTTTATTTCTTTCATGGTAATATATTTTTAATTTCTTCATAGTTTCTTCCTCGGCTTTTCAGTTCTTCTAGCCATTTTACTAGGCTCTTTGTGACTGTTCATAGTATCACGTTCATCTTCCACAACTTGTTCCGCTCTCTGAAAAGCTCAAGATACTAATCAATCTTTTCACTACCATTGCTTAGTTGCGTTGAATAATTTTTCTATGTAAAGCTTGTATATGTATTTACATTGTCAACTTTAAGCTAATTCAACTCAATGCCCCCAAATGGACGTCGCAATTAGGGGGTCAGGTACTAGGTTAAATTACTTTTGTCTTCTTAAATGCACAGAGCATACGCTTAACATCACATTGCAGGTGGCATAGAGAACATCAACAATTTATTTTGGATTCTTAAAAGTAGTGTTTGTTTATACTTTCATATATATATTTTTTCTGTACTGTTAATTAATTATGGAACAGCATGAAAATGTCTTCCTTTGAAAAAGTTAAAAAGGCAAATTTGTTAATCTAAGTGTAACAATTTTTACTGCAAAAAATATAATAATTTGTGCCGCAGCAGGAAATTTTTCTCGCTGCGGTCAATCCTTCAAATCTACAAATCAACCATTCGCCATTGCATGGAGTATTGCTGCCTTATATGATCTAGTGCCCCTTATGTTTGTCTCAAGGTTCTTGATAAGATCCAGAGATGGATATGCAATGTAATTGGCCCTGATCTGGCATCTCGTATGCAGTCGCTCTCTCACAGACGTGCCGTCGCATCCCTCTGTGCTTTTTACAAATACTTTCATGGTAACTGCTCCGAAGAGCTGCTTTCGCTGGTTCTCAGACTTCATGAATTTAAGCGTTCAACTAGGCTGGCATCTCGCTCTCACCCTTTCACTGTCGAAACAGTTAAATGCAGCCGTCTCTTCTACTCCAATAGTTTCATGTCTCGCACCTCTCGCCTGTGGAACTCCCTCCCCTCTTTCTGTTTCCCTGATAGCTATAATCTCCAACTATTCAAAGTAATGTCAATCAACGTTTTCAGATGCCATGATCTATCCCTTATCCTTCTCTTCATCCTTTCCTCTATCACTCCTATTTACTCTAGTTCCAACTCTCTGTTAGCCCCTTGCGTGCTAGTGGCTTCCCGCCTTGCTTGGGGTGAAACGCTTAAAAAGAATACACACACACACACACACACACACACATATATATATATATATATATATTCAGTTGGGCCGCGTAGCTCCTAAGTGTAGCCTTGTGTATTATTTTGTTCTTTTTAATTTCCTTTCAGACATTTTTTCAACTCTGCGAATCTTGTTTTAAACGGTTATAATTATTGTAGTACAAACAAGCGTACATCCGTATATATTCACATTAAACGAAACCAGTTCGACATAAAAAGTTCACAACAACAACAACAACAACAAGGCATATGTGGGCAAGAGAAGTAAAGAATCTTGCAGACTTAAACAAAATAATCCTCCCGTCGGGAACATATGCATGTAAGTAGTCCTCTTGAAACTGTTTCAGAAATAATAAGCATTGTTTAAGAAATAAATGGAAAATTGCCATAACGGAAATAACACTTTGGCATGATGATAAAGACGTGATGAGAAAAAGTTTCTCGTTTCGGAATATGGTACAAGGCGTCAATTTAGGGTTTCGGGGGTGGGGGGGATTCGGTTTTGCATCACTGGTAAGTTGTAGCCTGTTTAGGTTTGTCAGGTGTATTTCTTCTCTTTCTTTCCAATTCTCCGCCATTGTGGCATATCCCCCCCCCAAAAGAAAAGCAGCAAGTTCAAAATATTTTCTTCTTTTTAATCATATCACCCCATGCAAGTAAAGTCACTAAGACACAAGAGTTACTCAGTTTATAAGAAAAAAGAGAAACATTATTAAGGAGAGAGAACAATAAAAGTAGGAGGAATCAAGAAGACAGTATATAACGATTGGCATTGCATTTACATTTTTGAAAATCAAAGTTGGCTGGAAAGCATGGAGCCGGATGCTGGTTCCAAAAAGCGAGAGATGCGAGCAAAGAAACTTTTAGCACAGAACATACGGTTATATTTAACCAATTCAATTAACGAGACCCTGCCGCCATTCTAATATTGCGCTTAAATTCATAAAGACTTGGTGTCAAACGGAAGACCTCGTCCGAACAGTTGCGATATCTGCTACTTAGATATGAAACAGGGAGAATTTCTCAACATTATATGTATAAGAGAATAATTTTTACGCATGCATTTTTAAACCGACTTAAGTGGCTAAATTGTCGTCTAAACTACGCAAAACTATAAAGTAGCGACAATTTACCCATCGCACCATGTATTTAGTGGGCATTTGAGTAGGCATCACTGTCTTTTTTTTTACAGTCAAAACTATAAAGTAGCGTCAATTTACCCATCGCACCATGTATTTAGTGGGCATTTGAGTAGGCATCACTGTCTTTTTTTTTACAGTCAAAACTATAAAGTAGCGTCAATTTACTCATCGCACCATGTATTTAGTGGGCATTTGAGTAGGCATCATTGTTTTATTTTTTTTTTAATTTTTTTTACAGTCATTGACATTTGCCGTTCTGGTCAGTTAAAAGTCTTATTAAAGAAAAGGAACCTGCATTCACTTTATCATGAGAAAGTACGTTTAAACTAGGCGGGCTTACAGCAAAGCAAGATGGACTTGATAAGTGTAATAAAGTTTTGGCAATTTTTACATTATTTAAATCCAGAAAATGAAACACTTATATCCATACATAATAAAATATAAAAATAAACAAAATTACCTTGTCAGTATAGTTTAACTAAACATGTATTAAAGAGGGATTTCTGCCCAAATACACAACTATTATATATGTTGTACGCTAAACCAAGTAGTACTTGCTACATGTTCGGGTTATCGGAGACTAGGCCTTTCCTTCCACCAAGCTTTTCTCTTGAGGAAGGTGGTTAGAAACACACACACACGGCAGGATTAAAAGCTAGACCTATCAAAAGATAGAGGAATACATTCATGGGCTAAACGGATATGTAACACACAGATGCCCACTGGCAGTGAGTGTCCACGAGAATTCGTTGACATCTCTCTAAGAGAAACCCTTCCGACTTCGTTTGGACAGGTGCATTCGAAGTTCAGAAAGTGAGACTGGCTCTTTGCAAAGACTTTCCTCACTTAAAAATGCTTGAAGCACAAGTATCTCTTGATGTTTAACACCTTTTATATATGTTGGCTAGTGTAGCTGGGTGTAACCGAAAAAAGCAAAACATTCAATGAAGACTTTGACACAGTAACGTGTAATGAATATGGTCGCGTCTTTCTAAGTATGGCAGGCCTCGAAAATCATCACAGACACCATCTACAGAGAGAAGTCATTAACTAGATTTTATAAGGTATTTCTGACTGCAGCAAAGTGTGGAAAAGAATGTGCCTCAGATGGTGGACTAAAATGTCCTACGACAATTTACTTTATATTACTGTAATACTTACTGCAACGTTGCCACATGTGCACAAGGGAGTGAAAATCCCTAGCAGGGCTAAAAGCCACATCCACGCTACCCATTTTTAAGTACCAATCAAACGATGGTGCGTCCTGGGTATGACAATAAACTACATCTGCATCCTGGGTAAGACGATAAACTACGTCCAACAGCATGGCCTTTGATCAGGAGGTTTTCAGGAGCGTGGGACCACCTCTTAATTGCTAGTGTTCCCAGGTCCACGTTGGCCCGGTGCTCCCAGCTATGGGCAAATAGTTAACCCCCAAACACGTCCGCATCTGGGTGAGACGATAAATTACATACGCCATCCTGGGTAAGACGATAAACTACATCCGCGTCCTGGGTAAGACGATAAACTACGTCCGACAGCAAGACCGCCTCTGATCAGGAGGTTTTCGAGGAGCGTGGTACCACCTCTTAATTGCTAGTGCTTCCAGGTCCACCCTGACCTGGGGTGATAGCATCTATTAGGTTCCCAACTATGGGCAAATAGTTAATACCCAAACTGGAGTCAAAAAAACTATGAAAGTGTAAAAATAGGTGTTAATACCAGAAATGAATTCTTTAAGGAAAAATTATCACAAGCAATACAGTTTTGAAGAAAAAATATTACCAGCAATAAAAATCTTGTCGGCATTAAATAACCCATTGAGGTTGATATACCGTAAAAAAAACCCAAACGAATCAAACGATGGCATTACTCGAAGTGGTGGCCATCATGTACATATGTACATATGTATGTATGTATGTATGTATGTATGAATATATGTATAAAATAATTTTTAAATAGTTTAGAAAATGCCATGGCTTCCAAAACATGACATTTTTTTAATTACAGGAATTTTCAAGTTTATCATTTTTAATAAAATGTAGATATTAAATATGAAAACTATACTGTCTTTAAACAAACAGATTTCTTGGTGGCCTGTAGTAGCATAACCATGTCACGAATTTCTGCAAACAAAACTAGCTGAGCCCCCAGACACTATCAAGAAAAAAAAAGGGGGAGATATAAAAGAGAGTTTAGCAGCGAAGAGAGGAAAGACTTATTAGGCTGTGATAGGAAATTACGTCATTGCACGAATGGCCATGAGTTAGTAAACTTAGGAGGCTTATAAATCTTTTCTTCTTTTATCAGAATACAATATTGTTTTGTCTACAGGAATGAAAGAAAAAAGGCGATGTAAGAAAAAAACGAAAAAGAAGAGGAAAAAAGAAAAAAGCAGAACAGATGAATGACCTGAAAACATGATTGAAGTTTATAAATGATTTAAGCAAGCGAAGTTTCTTGTGGAACCGATTTGTTGACATGTCAAAAATCTTAATGTACTTCGGAATCTTCCATCAAAGAATCGTTGTTAGGTTTTATATCGTCGTCGGCTTTACATTACATCCAAGAATTTTATTTCTTCTTTACTGATCGTTTCCTTTATCACTTTATGATCATGGTATTGATATATATATATATATATATATATATATATATATATATATATATATAAAAAGAAAGAACAGCAAGATATATAATCCGCTGTTCTTATAGATATTTTTATTTTTTTACAAAATAGTGCTCAATGTAAATTTACAGAGCATTAATATTATAAATTAATTGATTTAAAATATGTTTTTTTCTACACAGTTCTAACCATGTTTCAAAATGGAAGCTAAAAAGCCACGAATTTAATTTTGTGATTAAATTAAAGATATTAGTTCCATTTCATCCTCAAGCGAATATAATTTTAAAAAATCTAGACGACAGGCTTTAACGGAAGTTAGATTTCATTGAAAAATGCATCCCTTCCAACGACCCAAACGTAGCAATAACCGATACATTAAATTATAGACATATTGAAAACCCAGCGACCCCTGTCTAGAAAAATAGATTTATCTGTAACCTTGGAAACATGAATTTTGTTTTAGTTGTGTATTTAAAACCCAGTGATTTTAAAAAGTTACTCCAAAATTCGCTTGAGGATGAAATGGAACTAATATCTTTAATTTAATCACAAAATTAAATTCGTGGCTTTTAGCTTCCATTTTTGAAACATGGTTTGAACTGTGTAGCGAAAAAAAAATATTTTAAATCAATTAATTTATAATATATATATATATATATATATATATATATATATATATATATATATATATATATATATTTGGTTGGATAGATGTGAGTTTGTGACCCTGGGTTTCACGCTTTAGCGATCGTCAGACAAACTGATTAATGTTTTAAAAAACTTGGGTTTATGTAGATTGCGTGTATTGGTGTTATTGTGGAAGTGGCGGGGGAAATTTCATCGTTTTGTCATTCATCGTACTAACGCAAACATCGATGTATGCAAACACATATACATACTTGGTCGTCCGTCGGGACTCATACATATATAAACATATGTGGGCAGTTTCGGCTATGACACATGTATGTATACGGGTGGTGTTATATCTATACATACGCATTTGTATGTTGAAATGTTGAAATTTAAACATCGGAAGTGTGGCGGAAATGTCTCGTTACTGTATACATGTCATATTATGTATTTTCCCGCTGAAAAATATTTCCTCGCATGTATGTATATGCGTGTGGTGGGGTTTGTGTAAAATTATGATAGGTAAAAATTATTATTATTTATTTTTAAATTTTTGAAAAAAAATGATGGTTTATTTGTTATATTTAAAGCTGGTTATTTGTTTGTTTTTGGTGACTGTGTATATGTAACAGTTAGAAATTTGTAATCCTTATTGGCTAATTTATATGGTGATGTTTAGTTTAATATTCAATGTGCTGGGTGAGAGGGTAGTTCAATTTAATAACGGGTTTATATGATATGATGTGATAGTAATGTTTCAAGGGATTGGATGATAGACAATGATAGTTAGCTAATAGTTATTGTAAATTGGTAGAAATTGTAAATTGATAGAGATGATTAGTAACGGTGGTGGGAGAATGATAAAACCATGAATGTAGTTATAGTGGGGGTAGCTTGAACTAAAAAGTGGTTGTTGGTGTTTTATTTTATTTTTGTTTTATTTTGTTATATGTATTAATTTATTTTGGTATAAATCCTGATAATAGGTATTCTGTGTAAAACTATGGTAGTTGGAGATTGCTATAATTTTTAATTTTTAATTACAAAATTATTATTGTTTTTATATTAAAGCTGCCTGGTAATAGGTATTTATTCTCATGGATCACAAACTCACATCTATCCAACCAAATATGTTAGCTCTATCTCTGATATTGAGCGCTTTCTAATAAGTACCGCGCATATAATATATAAATAATTATACATACTTATATTTATTTATATTTATATACACTTTTCACACACACACACACACACACACACACACACACACACACACACACACATATATATATATATATATATATATATATATATATATATATCATCCCCTTCAGTGAAAGATATTTTATTTAATGTGGGCAGTTTATTTTATATAATAATAGCTACTCTTTTCTTGGATTGCGTGCTGTAGAGTATTTTAATATTGTCCACTAATATTTGTCTAATCGATATGTGCACGAATTGCACTGAGGTGACAAGTCAACCTACGAGAGAGTGTAGTGCATGTAAGAATTTAATGCTGTTTTTAGTATTATTAATACTGGAGATAAAATTTACCAGAGAACAAACAACATTATTTTTATATTTGGGGGTGAGGTACCGTGTTGTTGGTAATGATGAGACTAGATATCAATCTATATCTCTGGGATGAGGTATTATGATTACTTGCATTATTTATATTATTCACACAGTTATCCTCATCTTCATTGCCATATTCACAACGTTTCGACCGTTGTACGCTCCGGACTTCTTCTGAACCCTTTATTTCGTCCACCGGGGTAGATTGTTCTAGTTTCACGTGCCATGTCTCAGTTATTTCCTTTTAACTCAATTCTTCAAGTTTTAGTTCACCACTGCTGCGGCCTGGTATTGAACTCATGACTCTTTGGGTCTAGTCACTGGATCTAACCAATGTCTTCATTCACTGGGCCACGTGACCTTGAGGACATCTGTGTATGAAGTTCTGGGTATTATAAAGCTAATGTCTTCAGCAACCATTTTTTAATTTTTAGCTGTTATCACACATGTTTTTACCAGAGCTTATATTGCAATTTGAATATGGAGACGAGGATAATAGTCCGAATAATGTAAATAATGCAACTAATTAGATTAGATGTTTAAATCTTTTATATTATATTTTGAATTACTTGTTCATCCTGTTTTTAATTAGGGTGTATCTGATTACGATAGAATAAGTTAATGGTATGTTTATTTTTGTTTGCATCAAGGTGTTTACTTGTGTTTTTTTGTTGTTTTTTTTTTCAAAATTTTATTAAGACTTATTTTATTTGTTCATGAACGGCGTAGCTAAGGAAGATATTTTTTATTATAGTTTCTTTAATATTGCTTAATCCCTTATAGAATAATGTGTCCGAAGAAGAACCCTTTATTTCACTCGCTGGGGTAGACTGTTCTAGTTCCATGTGTCATGTCTAATGGGTGTCATCAGTTATCTCCTGTTAATTCCCCTCTCCAAGTTCTCCACCGCCGTAACCAGGTATTGAACTCACACTCTTTGTGATAAATATGGCAACAAAGATGAGGATGATAGTCCGAGCAATGTAAATAGTGTACATATTACCTCATCTCAGAGATATAGACAGATACTAAATGAAATTGACGTCTATCGGCATGGACAACCGAAAGTTTTATTTAGTTTTGTTGATAGACACATTTCATAAGACTTTCAGTTGGCCACGTCGGTAAATATAAATATCAATGTTTGAAAAATATAGTAATGAATAGTAATATCGGGTTACAAAATTTCATGAACTGATATATATATATATATATGTTTTCACTTAGAAATATCATAAAGAAATCCGAAATTGCCTCATATGGGGAATAGCGTATTTCGGCAGACGAAGATATCGATCGTCTGTCTTATCAACCCCAGTGTAAACTGAGTTCGTGTCTATGTAGTTAGGAGGTACAGGAAATAGAATGTAAGTGTGAAAGCTATAAAAACAACCTGTCGAAAAACTAATACAAAATTTATCCGTTTCAATGTTTCAGTCAGACGAAAGGCACGAGACAGGGAACAAGGGATGGTGGAAGGTATTTGTCTTAAAGGGAACAATTTTTATAAAATTAAACCCTAGTGTTAAATTTACGACATTAATTTGGGGTTATATGACGAATGTAATATTAATTTAAAATTAAAAGAGGAATAAAAACTAAATTTAAGGTATATAGATAAAAAAAATGTAAGGGGTTAATGGAAAGAGAGTTGTGGAGATATTAAAATAGGGGAAAGTTTATAAATTATGATTAATATATTTTTATTGTTTCCTGTAGAACTTTCTTAAAATATGGTGATTGTAACCCCCCCCCAAAAAAAATTCAATGGAACAAACAACAAACCTGTTATTGAAACCTCCTTTCGTTGTAGATCTAAAGAAAATTGTTCGGTAGAGGGAAAATGCAAATCATCTAGGGTTACATATCAAGCGATCATTTCCCCCAAAGAAAATATGAAAAAAGTTATAATGTTTACTGGAAACAGAGATTTTATACCCATAGGAACTCATTTTCTAACCCTGAACTAAAACACCAGACAGTTCTTTCAAAAACATTTTGAGAATTGAAGGAGAATGGCTTGAGCCCACAGATAGTTTGGAAAATTATAGGTTCCGCACGTATAATAGTCTTAGAGAAAGGTGTGACTTATGTTTCGAAGAAGAAATTAGAATAATAAAATACAATAAAAATACAACTATTAATCAGAGGAATGAATTAGTGTTAAAATGCCGACATAAAAACAAATTCAAATTTCCATAATATAGCTTTAAATTAGGTACCATATTTCCATAGTATTCACTCCATTGTAACCCTTAAAAGTATAAATGTCGACAGTATAACTAATTCTAATTTCTATATTTTATTTCTCCACTTCTATAACCTATATTAATTATAATTTATAAACTTCTCCTACTTTAATGTCTCCCTAACTCTCTTTCCCTTAACCTCTTACATCCATTTATCTATATATTTTAAATTTACTTTTAAACACCTTTTTATTCCTCTTTTAATTCTGAATTAATACTTTATTCTTCATATGACTCCAAATGGCATAAGTTTAATATTCGGGTTTAATTTTATAAAACTTCTTCCCTTTAAGACCTTCCACCGATCCCTGAAACCTATCTCGTGCTTTTTGTCTGATTGAAACATTGAAACTCTGTATTAGTTTTCGACAGGTTGTCTTTTTTTTTTTTTTTTTTTTTTTTTAGCTTTCACAGTTAAATTCTATTTCTCGCCGCTCCTTACTGTATGTATTTGGACAGAAGCTTTGTTTTAAACATCTTTCGTTAAATATGACGGACAAGGAAAGATTTATTAATTTTTTTAATTTACTTTTTCCAGCATATTTACATTTTTCCGTTTGATGGGAGTGAGCGAGTATAAAAACCAAATCGTCGATTGTCCTAAGCGCTTTCGACCACTTCTTTAGCCATTTTTAAGAGGGTTGTTTTTAGTGTAGTTAGTTTGTTTTCATGTTTTGACAGTGTGGGATGTATTATTTGTGAATTATAGTTGCACAATGATTCCGAGCCATCGTGTGTAGGGCATAACTGGAATTCAAGTGAGCGACTTTCTATTTTTAAAAGACTTTCAGCATTCTGTTACCATTGTTAAGCAAGGTAAGGTTGACGATGTGGGTGAACTGTTTAATCTACAAAGCCTCGAGGCGTTTTCTGAAATTTGATTTACAAAGGATTCTAGAGTTATCGACTAGTATTCTTATTAAGGGCTCTTGTAGATTATTGTTTGATAAATGCTTTTTTATAGAGCTTTGCTCTAATAAGTGACATCTGAGGCGTCCACAAAAGGAGGTGGTCGCATGTTCAATATAGGTAATTGATTTATGACAAAAAACCTAGTCTTTTACTGTACAGTGAAATTGATACACTATATAGGTCATTGCCAGTGTAGATTCGATGGAGTTATTTTGATTATTAACTACAAAATTTGAATTTATCCGTTTTCTGTAGTATATTTTAAGTCTTACACGTTTTTCGGGAATTACAGCAGAAATATCGTGTTTAATGATTTTTCGTATAGTGAATTCGTCCAGCTAATAATTAATGTGTATCTGGTTACCGTGAAATATGTTGATGTTTTGCTGCGTCGTATTTTTCTGACTGGTGTCGTGTATTTTTTAAGAATAATTTTATTTGTTTATCAATGATGCAGTTGGGAAAATTATTGTTGACTAATGCTTATTTTATGTTTTTGAATACATTCAGAAATATTCTTTGAGAAGAGAACTAGACACGCAAGCGTTTCTTTATTCACATACTCTTACACTATCATACACGTTAACGTCGAAATTGTTCCTCATACATATTTATATATTATCTATTGCGTTTATACACGTGACACAGATTTGACTAATAAGAACTAACCAAAAATCATAACATACCAGTACTCTGTGTCTGTTTGCCTTTTTTTCATTTCTATCTCAATCTCTGACGAAGCTTTAATAAAAGTGAAACATTTGAGTTTGAGATAAATTTCCTACTTGTTCTTTATTTATTTTATCAACTCGTCTGATTCCTATCCATATCTGATCTACATTTGATCTTCAACTCATATATATATATATATATATATATATATATATATATATATATATATATATATATTATTTGTATTTTATATATCATTTTATTTAATTATTTATTTAATATTTTTCTGTTATTTTTTCAGTAATTTTATTTAATAATGATTCTATTTAATAATTATTATATTTATTATATTGTATATATGTATGTATTATTATTTATATTCTATATTGTTGAGATGTTGTGAGTTTCCCGCGTGTCGGTGTATGAATCAAGACAAACACAGCTGTAGAGGAAAATACTGGTATATTCATAAAAGCAATTAACAATAGAGTGATTAGTAGAACGAAAGTTGGTTAGTACGAAACAATATCCAAAGTCTATAGTCCAACGGTATGTAACTGGTAAGCTTATCTGGACTGCTGACGCTCTGTCTCTCTGTTCCCTCTCTAGAGCTGAGGGACCAGTCCATTTCTCGTTAGAAGGTGGGTGCGCCCCAACATATATATCATTTTATTTTTAGATGTTACCTTTTTACTTACCAATTTTTAAAAATAATTCTTCTCTAATTTTTAAATATCTTTAAGTAATTTTCCTTATATAAACTATCTATTGATGATTTTTTTCCTAGCATAAATTTGTTTTTTTTTCTTTAATCTTGTGACTCCGTTTTAAAACTAAGTTGATTGGTTAATATTTTAAAATATTGGTGAAGGTTATGTTAGCTATTCTAATTGAATTAGACACCCCCACTTCTACCATCTTTTTTAATCTGGGATTGTTTCCTTATTCTCCTTCTTTTTTAAATATTTTTCTCTCTTCCTCTTCCTTTATTCATTTAATGTCTGAATTCTCACTATAATATTGTAAATTTATGTCTAGACATTTATTCTTTCTTTCTTTTTTCTGTTTTCTTTCTCCTTTTCTATCTTCCTCGTCTTCTTCTTTTACTCTTTAAATTTTTAAGCTTTTATCCCATTTCCTAACATCTCTGAATTAATAAAGTCCACAAGAAAATCTGTGGAATGAAATGTCTATTTTCCTAATCAGGTATTTTGATTTTAAATCTATATATATATATATATATATATATATATATATATATATATATATATATATGATGGATATGGGTGACGTATGAAGATCAAGATAAGATTCTTAAGAACTGACAGCCAGACACCAGCACATATGATTTGATTATAGTGGTGAAAGCTTTGTGCAGAACCAACCACACTTTTTGAAAAACTGGTGCACTACGACCCGCTGCAAGTTTTGAATTCAGAGTTGTCATTCTGCGAGACCAGTTGCCATCCAAGCATCTTTCCTGCTATTTACCCATGGCTGGAGGGAGGAGATGATTATTAATATCTTTTTCAAGGGTGTGCACGTAAGTGAATGTAATGGATTCGACTGGAATTCGAACTCAGCTCTCGATTCCTCAGTCCGAGCCGTTATCCACTACTCATATATATATATATATATATATATATATATATATATATATATATATATATATATATATATATATATATATATATATATATATATATATATATATATATATATATATATATATATATATATATATATATATATATATATATATATATATATGTGTGTAAATAAATTATAGTCATGGAACCTTAAAGTAGTCTGCTTTTTAATTTAATTAATTGATATTAGCTCTATTATTACATTGAGCTCTCTGGATTACATCCACTTTGTAATTATCCGTACGGATTACCAAACCCTTCATTACCTTATATATATATATATATATATATATATATATATATATATGTGTGTGTGTGTGTGTGTGTGTACAAATATATAGAAAAATTGGAAAGAACGCGTTAGGTAAATAATCCGATGTTTTTTAGTGTTTTTATTTTTAAAAAACAATGCTCACTACAAAATTAGAGCCTGAATTATAAGATTCCAAAAATTTCGCTTGAGGTTGAAACAGAGTTTGATAGTTTAATTCAATTTAATTTTAATATCTATATTGAAGTTTTTAGCTCCTGTTTTATAAACATGAAAACTGTTATGTAGCGAAGGAATCGTATTTTTAAAATAATAATATATATATATATATATATATATATATATATATATATATATATATATATATATATATATAATAAAAAAAAGGCTTAAACACTAATATTCCATGGTCATAATTTATTCCATTGGAATCGTAAATACGATCCAATTCATCAGACCTACAAATTCAAAATGAAAACAGAAAAAACCCACTCCGTATATATATGTGATGAGAATATTATCATATCATTTTCTACTAGCTCTACACACTGGGTTCTCTAATGTCTTAAAAGTTAAATTTGGTCATAGAAAAATTCCATTATTAACATTTGTGCCATTAATGACAGGCGACGTAATTACTGACGGCTTTACCAGTTTTATCAACAGTTATTTTTAGTCCTCTTAATTTTATTCCATTTCTATTACTCTATATATTTCTAATCATTTCACCCCAAACAAGACATTAAAGGCACCAAGGCGCAATTGGTTACTGAGAATATAAAACGAAAAAGCATTATTAAGTAAAGGGAACTGTAAGAGAAGAAGAATGAAGAAGACAGAAGTTAACGACTGGCATTGCATTTACATTACTGAAGGTCAAAAAATAGATTCAACTTTGTTATGGCGTTCATTGAATTCCAGCGAATCTAAGACGCCACATTCAGAAATTGAAATTCTTTCCATATCTGACCAAGAACGTAGTAAGTCCTAATGGAATTACATTTTAACTAAACAATTAACAAATAATATAATATCACTAAATAAGATGACATTTTTACAAAAAAGGTAAAAATCAGATTTACAAACAAAACCGACAATTTGATGTTGAACAAATTAATTTTAGGTGTAAAAACGGCCATAATGTAGCACAGAAATAAAACAAGTCCGAACATATGTCGGATCTAGAATAGTAAATATTATCACTGCGCAACGAATCTGAGGCATTTTACAGGAAAGATGAATCCAGCAGACATACAAAGAATGTTGCGTCTGGCATCCAAAAGAAAGAAGCAGACGACATGGTATGTTTCTTGTCAACTTAAATTACCGATACAACAAATATTAATCATTTCATTGGTGACATCTACTAAATTACAAATACACTAGTTATCACTATGGACTTTATAAAAATAACCCGAAAACGCATTTTAAATAATTCAAATGCAATGGCCTCTTTGAACTTAAATTTCGGTTCTATTTGAAAGGTAATGACCTAAAGCTAATCCAAATCTAAAATTAATTTTAGTATATAAACATACTTTTTTGACATTTTTAAACCTAGAGACGTTTTTTTATCACTCATCGACTCATTGGGCCGCCATTGTATACGAAAAATGTAAGCCACAAATTTAAAAATTTCTTTAAAATTCAATATTTGTCCTAGAGATGGGTTTCGAAATTTGTTATTAAATTTAAGGCTTAATTAATTGGACACACACACACACACACACACACACACAGATATATATATATATATATATACAATCTAATGAAAAGTGAGGATAAAATGAAACAGTTTTGCAAATTTTGATTTTGTACGTTTACCTTCTTTTTTCGAGTGCAGGATTGAATCTTGAGAATTCAAGTTGTAATTGCTACCAAAAATTGTTCAATGTATATATAAAAGTCTGTGACATCTATTAGTGCGTCCGTCACACTCTCTAAAATAGCCATACATTGAAGGACCCGAACCAAGTTTTGCAGAGAAGTGCAAGCAGGTAAGTAGGTACAAAGTACAATTTGTTTTACTAAGTTGCATAGCTTAGTACAATAAATTTTCATTAATTTGGGGGGAGAAAATTAAAACATTTATTATTTAACGTACAAAATAATTACACTATTTTAAAAACAATTTAATGAATAAAATAACATAACAATACGTATTTAATAAAAATGCAATATTATTTTCTTGCATATCTTTTAAGATTTATATACAAGAATCCAGTATCCAGTTGACCCTGCGTTTGCGAGAAGTATAATGAAATTACAAGGCCAAACGCTTCAAAAAGTTGGAATTTAGCTTCAGAAAGAAATATTTATGCATGACCAGATGTGTATTGCATGTGTGTGTGTGTGTGTGTGTGTGTGTGTGTGTGTTCAATTAATTACCCTAAAGTCCTATAAAATGAAATTCAATAAAAGAAATTATTAAACTGCGAAGTAGGGTTTTAGTCAGAGTATTTTTCCAAACAAATCAGTTTATTTAAATTTAATCGATTGATTTGCGAAATTGAACGAAACGTCGAGTTTGTAAATCTTGACAAAAATGTTAGCGTTATACTTACTTGACAAAAAAATTATTGACAAAAAAATGTTAGCGTTATATTGTGAGGATTTAAACTCGTGTCAGTGTTTTGCAAAACAATCTAGTAAATTTCAAAATAAGAGATGTTTACGTCTAAGATTAATAATCTGATGTATTTGTGGCATAAATAGACAATGTGATTTTTATAAAATTATTTGCTTTTTATATGCCTTCATTTTTAACCGTATTAATGAAACTAATATTTTATTAATCCTTTGTTGTTATTAGGATATGTAAGTCTATAAAATATGTTTCCAGTTATTATATTAAAATATTATGTCACGGGAAATCGGTTTATGGCATAATAACAGAAAAAGCCGATCCCCTCATTTTATATATAGAAATTTATATTAATCCTTTTATGAACAATACCCCTTTAGAACGTAGACAATCATAACTCTCCCAAATTTCCTTACTTTTTTAAAGTAGCTTTTGACCGTTTACTATTCCTTTTTAGCTCTTTTTGGCAAAAACTCATCACGAACTCTTTCCCCTACAGAATACTCTATGAATGTTAAATTTTCTAGGCCTCATTTCTATTATGTGTCCCAGAAATTTTCTAGGCCTCATTTTTTTGATTATGTGTCCCAGAAATTTTCTAGGCCTCGTTTTTTTTACTATGTGTCCCAGAAATTTCAACTGTCAGTTTCTGTTTGTAAGTATAAATTTCTTTGTAGTACCAATTTTTCTCGCCCTGTCGGCTGGGCCTTCAGTATACGCCGACTGCGTTTCTGCAGAGGAGTAAGACCCCACCCCCAAATGAAGCGTCCTGGGTAAGACGATAAACTGCATCCGACAGCACCGCCTCTGATCAGGAGGTTTTGAGGAGCATGGAACCACCTCTTAATTGCTGATGTTCCCAGGTCCACCTTGACCAGGAGTGGTAGCACTTGCTAGGGTCCCAGCTATGGGCAAATAGTTATGAAATAAAAAAAAAATTAAAAAATAAAAACCCTGGATTTCGAAGAATCGATTAAAAATTGATGGTTGCATGACTTCTTCAAAAGTAAATTACTAGCTAACACCGGGCCAAAGGGATTTACTTTTCCTGAAGGGTTTTATCATGGATTAAATATAATAACGAAATGGATCAATTACTGCAAAAAGTCTTGGCTATTTTTGCCTCATTTACCGTGCTGGATAATTGTAATCTGAGGGCTGATGGATTGCAAATTTTAGGTAACCCCTTCTCTGAAAAGATTGGTCGTCATGTACTAATATGTTAAATAGTTTCAGTATCATAGCTTAGTAGGAGTTAATTAAATGAAAAGAAGACATGAAACTTACTAAAGTAATTAAAGCCAGGGGGTGGTCCCCAAACTTTTGCCCTATAGTGTAGAATGGTGACTATATTGACGGTGAATTCTTATAAAAAAATAAATTTCATTTTATAATTATAATATATATATATATATATATATATATATATATATATATATATATATATATATTTAACTATACTCGTTTCGAAAAACCTTTCGAATTTTTGATTTGCCAATAATCAAATCAATCACGAAGGAAAAAACGTTTTAAAAAAAGAAATAGCTAGAAACATGAAAGTCTGTCGAAAAAAATCGCACAGATACTGGTTTGAAGCCCAAAGAAAAAAGCCCGATACGAGTAAACAACTAACTAACAAAAGAGCTCAATACAATCGTAGAGCAGACCTAGATAAACCTATTGAGCCAGACAAACCTACCCAGGTTTCACCTAAGCGGATCGTCAGGGAAACCTGGGTAGGTTTGTCTGGCTCACTAGGTTTATCTATCTATCTATCTATCTATCTATCTATCTATCTATCTATCTATCTATATATATATATATGTATGTGTGTGAAAAGATATAAAAGCTATATTTATGAGATAAAGTGATCAATATCAGAGATAGAGCGTGTGTAAATATAAAAGTGAACATTGAAGGCAACACTTAGAGGCGACAGGCTGTTTCATGCTAGACGCAATCGTCAGGATATATATATATATATATATATATATATATATATATATATTAATTAAATTCTCAGATCAATTCTGTGGACAAAACAAATTGGTATAAGATGACAATTAGAAAAAATCATAGTTTTTTGTCGACGCATTTCGTCTTCCGACTTTTCAAGGCAAAAATGAATTCGAAATATTTTCGTTGTTATAGTTACATTATAAAATCTAAATTTAAAAAAGAAAGAGACGCTTTTGCGTAAGCGTTGTTCTAGTTCCACGTACCGGAGCGCGTACAACGGCCAAAACGTTGTGAATATGACAATGAAGATGAGGGTAACAGTCCGAATAATGTAAATAACCATAAAACCTCATCTCGTATATATATATATATATATATATATATATATATATATATTAATTAAATCTTATAAATATAAGAAATTATACTCGTTCGGAAAGCCTTCAGATTTTTGGTTTGCAAATAAACAAACCAATACCAAATGGAAAAATATGGTACAAAAAAAGAAAGAACAGAGAACCTATACGTCAGGCGAAAATAATCGTCTAGCATTCAAGTTCAAAGTCCAAAGAAAAAAAACCGATACGAGTAAGAAAATAACTAAATAAAGTACTCGATACGCTAAGTAGAGCAAACTTAAATTAAACCTAAAGAGCCAGACAAACCTACCACAGTTTCACCTAAGCAGATCGTCAGGGAAGTCTGTGATGTGAAGTAGGAACAGAATATATAGCCTACGAAAATAAAATAATGACCACGTGACCCCCCCAAAAAAAAAACAAACAAAAAAAAACAAACCGACAGGAAAAAGAAAAATGAAAAAGAAAAAGAGAATGAAACGAAAAAGAAAACACAGACAGCTAGATGGGTAAAACTTTATTCCAAAATAAAGTTAAAAAAAAAAAAATCAAATTAAAAAAAAAAAAGAGGAGGGGGCTAATCAAACAACCAACATTTTTTACGTCTACATTTACTTAAAATTTCAGTTTTTGAATTTAATAAGTGATAAGGTTCCTTGTATAAAGCGACTGCTAATTTTTCCTCTAGACACAGGTGACAAATTTTGTTACCCGCTCTAAATTTGGGACATCTTTTAATATTTCCCATTTCAAAATGGTTTTCTTTATTATTGTCACGCCTAAATTTCCATAAATATCCATATATATATATATATATATATATATATATATATATATATATATATATATATATTATTTATTTAAAAATATGATTCCAACGCTACATAAGAGTTCTCATGTAATTTACAGCCACTACAGGTTTTGCTTTTTAGCCGCTACACTTTTTATTTTTATCCACTACTATTTTTACTTTATACTTTATAGCCACTACACTTTTTTATTTATAGCCACTACCATTATTTACTTTTAGTCACTACCATTTTTTTTTTTTTTTTTTTTTTGCTTTTTAGCCATTAATATTTCTGGATTCTGGCCAGTGGCTCAGAAAAAGAAATCGGCGGACAGGGTTCACTTTCCGACCGAGCTTGTTACATTTACCTTCACACAATGGTATGAATCAATATTTTCTCGACCTATCTATGGGTTAAATAAATAACAGGGTAGATTCGGATCTTTTGCTCTGAAGTGTCAACAAGTCTAGAAGAAGAGCAAATCAAAATTCAAAACCGGTTTGTAAGCCAGTCGAAGTCGAGGTACACACTGTACCCACTATTCAGCCACTTGGGTTGTGAACTTTATGATCTCGACTGAGGTCGAATGGAGAAAAAAAAACCTGGATTCATGTCGAGATAGAATAGGTCAGACTGTTCTGTGTTTTGTCTGGTTCAACGTTTGCTTCTGTGGGAAAATAGAACTTTAAAATGAATATCTCCTCAATTTTTTGTTGCTATTTTATTTCCCGTTTATTTAGCAATTGCCATTAATAATTCACATCTTCGTGTCATGATTTTAATTCAGAATCAATTTCTGATTTAGTTTTCTTTCCCAGGGATTTTCTTTGTTCTTTGCTTTAAATTTATCTGAGGTTATGAATCTAATTGATGTTAAAACGACTAGCAATACTAATCCACCAAAAATAATCTAACATTTTTTTTATATTAAAGCTATCTGATGAATACTTATACAACGGAGTAGAACGAAGTTCTAGTGGTAGGAGGTTGAGTTGAAGGAGATGTTAACAGATACTACCGCATGATCAGAGTTACCAAGAGGGCAGAGTTGCGTGGTGCTACAGGACTCGGGGATGGAGGTAAAACACAGATCGAGAAGAGAGGCTTTACCTTCCTGGTTGAAGGCAAAACGAATGGGGAAGTTAACTATCTGCGTGAGGGATTGAGAGACTGAAAAATTGTGCGTTTGAATGTCTGCGTGGTCAGTAGTAGCATTCTTAAGTCACATGGTATGATGGGCGTTAAAGTCGTCAAACACACATATGTGAGCAAACGGGTGGAGGGAGAGAGCCTTGTCTATGCTGTCAGAAATGCTATCAAGTATCCCACAGTCTTGAGAGGATGGAGAGCGGTAAAGGAAGAAGAGATAGCTTACCGCATTGAGAAGAGATAGTCGGAGACACATGTACGACTGGTCTGGCGATTCGAGAAAGAACTCTCTGGCCAGAGGGAGATGGTCCTTGACTTAGACACCAAGACCGTGCATGTGAGTTATAGAGTCTTTTCTGAGGAGAGGAAGGTAGCCTGGGATAGAGAGATCAGAGGAGGGGATAGACAAGACAAGGTTGGTCTCACAGAGAGCCAGTATATCCGGGCAGTTTGCAGTGAGGAAAGATTCCATGCTGCAGAAGTTTACTTTGCATAAAAAGTATCTGGTCCTGAACACTTTGACGATAAAATTGAAATACTTCAATGGGTCATCTCCAGTAAAATGACCAATATGCAAATTACTAAATCTATAGTGGCCTTGGTATTTAGTCATTGCCATAATTTATATAGTAAATAACCTTCCAGTAATATTAGTTAAACTTAAAAGTGCAATTTATTTATATTTACAAAGATTTCCTATGCTATGATGTATGTAAGATGATTTTTGGTTGTTTAGTGAGTTGGTTACTTCTAAAATAAATGTGTACGGTTTTTTATGGGAATATTTTACATGAATTAATGTCAGTGAGAACTGGTTTACAGTTGACCTACATAAAACATCTGGAAGATCTGGATTTTGGAGACGACATCAGCCTTTTCTCCTACAAACAACAAGATGCGCAGGAGAAGCTGAGTCGTGTTGGAGAAGAAGCGAAGACTGGATTCCAAATCAACATCAGGAAGACGGAGGTCATGAGGGTAAACAACAGACAGTGCGGCTACACCAAGAAGACATTAAGGAAGTCGATATGTTTGTCTACCTGGGAAGCGTCATCAGTATTGATAGGGGGCAGATGAAGACATCAAATGCCGAATCAAAAAAGCACGACTAGCTTTCAATACTCTGCGGCCAATCTGGAGATCAGCACCCCTCTCACGTACAAGAAGATCCGGATCTTCAGCACCAACGTCAAGTCGGTCAGAAATCTGGCCGGTAGCCAAAACCAACACCCACAAATTTCAGACATATACCAACTGATGTTTCAGGAACATCCTCAATATCAGATGGCCGGAAGTCGTCTCCAACGACCAACTATAAGACAGAACCAGACAAGCCTCAATCGAGATTGACATCAAGAAACGGAAATGGGGGTAGATCGGCCACACACTTTGCAAGCCTGTTTCCAGTGTCACCAGACATACCCTTGATTGGAATCCACAAGGGAAGCGAAAATTAGGTCGAGCAAAACAGACTTGGGGTAGAAGTGTTGACGCGGAGGTGAAGGCAGCCGATACGACATGAGCCAAGCTGATTAGGATCGCCCGGAATCACGTCCTTTAGAGAAGTGCTGTTGCGGTCCTATGTTCCCCAAGGAATCAAGAAGCATAATAAAAAAAAATGGCAGTGAAAAGATACATGCAGAAAATAACAGAGACCGATTGATTTGGAATGCAAATAGCATTTATTCAACAAAAATAAGAAAAGGAAAGTTTAATAGTATCTTTTCCTAGAAGTAAATTGCATACAAAACGAAATGTTAATCAATGTATCTGAGTGGGACTTGCCTGTGTAGGTGTGTTTGTGTGTGAAGGGTCCACAGCTCTTTTTGCTTCAGTATGAAAAGTTCATGCCACGCAATTCAAAAGAAAGACAACAAGGAAGAGAGTTACTTTAAGGGTTCACATTGTTTTTTATACGCAGGGCTGCTGCTGATACTGTGTTTATTAAGCTACTACATATGTTTATTTTCATATTTGAAATCGTATGAACGTCTGATATACAGAAAGTTAATGCATTTTAGTAAATGTTATTAGAGTTTACAGGAGAAAAGTACAAGCTTAAAGAACTACCGTATAGTTTCAATTGACAAGCGTGTCCTTTGAGCTTTAGCTATTTCGTTTATCTCTTTGGGAGAAAAAGGAGTCACTTGACGTGGATTAAGTTGATATAAACACGAATGTTTTTGAATGTATTCAAATCGATAGCAATTGTTTGAAAATTATTTCTTTACGCCTCGTGATCTATATTTTACGACTGGAAATTTATAATAATAGTCTAGACTTTATTTGTGACGCCTTCAGTTTGTTATATGGTAAATTATGAGGTTATCAGTTATGGATGAGTTGATTACCTTACGACAACGTCCGTTCCCACCCTACATATAGGTATATTTGATTTCGATGTATATTGACCTTGTGTAATGAGGAAAACAAAGGGCATAGAGTGTTGATAAATACAAAATAATTCTTTATATAATACAATATAATAATACAGAAGGATAAGGTGAAAGTTGTAGTTTCAAGAGTTCAAGTGAAAAGGACCGGGCGCAATAAAGAGATAGAGAAAAAGTCTGGGATTAAGTAAATATAAGTATGTTTGCTTGTATCTGAACGTATTAGACGCTTACTTAACAATGTGGGTGAAGGAAGGCATATGTTTTAAAATGTAGCATATCGTTTTGCCGTCTAAAGTCGCTACCTAGTTGTGCAAATGTATTTAGTTTCTGCGTATGTTACAATGACCGCAACAACGGAGAATGGACAAAATTATCTATTGATCCTGGTTTGGGCTCATTTTGCATCTGGTAATATACACATCTATTGATCCCGTCTACTTCTCATTGGCCCAAGGTCATATATCTTGTCTGCGAAAGATTTCTGATTGTTTGGTTGAACTATCTATTAGAGATTTCTGATTGGTTGGTCAAAATACGGCAGTATGTCCTGACGATTTTGATTATCCGTTTACATTTTTTTAGATATGGCAAAATTTTAGTCTTGTTAGTATTTATTTTTAATTATTTATTTTTCTATCACCTCAGGAACGGAGCCTACCGTTTATACACACACACACACGCGCGCGCATGCAGCATATTTTGATTCAAGCATGTTTGGTTGAATAATCTGGACATAATACATCTATTTATTTTAATTTTAATCCTCTCCGATCAACTTCTTAATGTTGCAACTAAATTCATTAAAAAAGGCGCCGTAGTTTTGTTTTCGTTTCTTTTATCTTTCCAAGTTCTTTCAATCTCACACAAGATCATCTTGAGGAGTGAATTGCGAAAACAAAAACTTAATGCAAATGATCGTTGTGAAGTTTTATTGTAAATGCGCATGAATGTAATTGGCGTCTACCGGGTTTTCGAGAGAGAATTTGACTTATTTCAGATTACACATAATCTATTAATTCCTTAGAATTCACTATGCTTGCATTAAGAATTTCGAAAGATTTGATTTTCTTGAAAAGAATCACGGAGCCTTGCAACTCCGTGAAATTATTTCGTGGCTGAATGGTTAAAAAACATGTCGGTCTATCTATCTATCTATCTCTCTCTCTCTCTCTCTCTATATATATATATATATATATATAAAAGTGAACATTGATGTCAACACTCAGAGGCGACAGACTGTTTCATGCTAGTCGCAATCATCAAGCCTCTGAGTGTTGACTTCAATGTCACACTTTTATATTCACATACGCTCTATCTCTGATATTGAGCACTTTATCCCATAAATATAGCACACCGTAAAACTATATTTCTTCATATATATATATATATATATATATATATATATATGTATGTATGTATGTATAATCATTTCGCCCCCATATAAGAGAGTAAATCCACTAAGACTTAACTTGTTACTGAGTTTGAAAGAATTATGAAATAGAAACATTATTAATAAGTGAGAACACTAATCGGGGAGACAGTAGATAAGGAGTGAAATTGCATTTACATTTTTCAAGATCAAAATTGTCTGGAAATCATGGATCCGGAAGAGAGCTCCATAAGTGAGGAATGCGAGGAAAGAAACTGTTTGTTTCCGGTTCCGCCTAGTCAATTCATCTGTAAATTAATGAGACCTTGTTAATCTAGTATTGCGTTTAAATTCATAAAGTCAAGGTACCTTGGTGAAGGGCTCATCTGAACAATTACCATGAAATTATGTATAGAAAAGGCACAGGGAAGCAACTTTACATCGTGACTGAAGCCGAGATCGCCAGAGCAGGACTTTGGGTTGTGTGTGTGTGTGTGTGTGTGTGTGTGTGTGTGTGTGTGTGTGTGTGTGTGTGTGTAAAAAATTCCAGATAGAGTATATCTGTAAAAGGACCATATGAATAAACACAAAAGGAAAACTTATCTTAGCCGATGAATTTCGTCCTCGGAGGGACCTCATCAAGGTAAAAGTCCCTCAGAGGATATATATTTTTTATGTGTGTGTGTGTGTGTGTGTGTGTGTGTGTGTGCGCGCATTCGCGCGTGTGGTGGGTGTATAATCGCATCCGAGAAAAGTGGTGATAGTAAGACAAAGAAAAGCTTTTAAACGTCGCGTGTCACCGACAAGATGTGTGTAAAAATTTAGTTATTTTTGAGATGTCAACGAACACTCGTTGCCACTTTTGTAATGTCAACGAGTACTCGTTGTCACATTCGTAATGCTCGTTGTAGTAGAGACTTTGCAATCACAGATACAGCTATAATAGTACGCCGTTGAACAATACTGGTGTCGGATGCCTTCGAATAACACTCGCACTAATAATACTTGCTCGATACTACTAGCTCAAATAGTAACCACCGAATAGTGATCCGAATAGTAATCCGTATAGAGAATAATATAGTGAATAGTATAGAGAATAGCGATCAGTATAGTTATAGAGGATAGAGTAGAAATAGTGATCCGAATAGTAATAGAAGACAGAATAGAGATAACGATCGTTAGTCGTCATCTACTTCCTACATACATGCGTTTCCTCAATGGTCACGTGGTCTACTTAATTCAATAATGGGATCGCCTGTATTTGCTCACTAGCGATCTATGTTCAAACTCAAGTGTTGGCAGCGACACTTTATTCCTATATAACAGTTATAAATAAAAAAAAAACAATATGAATAAAGACAAAAGAAAAGCTTTTCTTTATCAATGTGTTTTCTCCTCTGACATTTACCTTAATAAAGGGGACAAAACGCATTGGCAAAGAAAAATTTGTCCCTATGTCTTTATTCATATAGGTGTGTATGGAGGAGAGTTGATAATCTTTTGTGTAGATCTTACTTATTATAAAACGCAGATTGTGTGTGTGTGTCTGTAACGTTTATATATTAAATCGGATTTCCTACATTTTTTAGCCCATTTCAACAAAACTTCACAGGACTACATAAAATTACCTTGTGGTTGTTCTAACGGCGCCGAAAATGGGAAAAACACAATTGTTTTTTAACAAAATCAATTTGAAAACACGATTAAGACACATCGTGAGAATGAAAGGGGGACAACTAAGATCGGGTTAAAAAAAAAACCAGGTTGTTTGTGTGTGTGTGTGTTCCTTTATATATGGGATCGGATTTCTTACATTTTTCAGCCGATAAAACAAAAATCCACTTTCTTTTTTGGCAGGTAGTGTTTCTTATTGTCTTGCACACATTTTTCTTTATTTATACATTCAGAATGCTTTAAAAATTCCATTTACAAGACAATTGTTTATAATAAAATTCTAATTCTATTCAATCAGTAGACTCATAACGATTGAAAACAATGTTTTTGTTTGAGTTTGGGTTTGACCAATTCGTAAAAAAAAAAAAAAAAAAATTAAGACATGCGTCCCGTCAACCTTAAACAATAATCTTTGTCAATTTTATTTTTCAGTCTTATGATGGTGGATACTTGATCTATTTCTTACTGTTATATCCCCGGGCAACGCCGGGCTCTACTGCTAGTTTTTGATATGTCTCTGATATCTTTAGGCATTTTAATTATTACATTTTCAATATTCTTAGTATTGTCCCAGTTTAAATTTCTGCAAGATTTCTGTATAATTTTTAATTAATAAAATTTTTTCAAGTTATCCATCTTCCCAAGGATGATTTCTTTGGCTTCCTTTTTTAATTTGTGTTTATTTATATGAGTACTGTTTTAAAAGCCGCACTAGTGCCGACCTTTAAGCTAGAGAGTTAATTGGGCCTCATCTCCCAATTCTAAAGGGTCGTCTGGTCCAGCTTATAAAAAAGCATGGATGAATTTGAAGAAATAACTTTAAATTGCTCAATGCACTCCATGGAAATTCAAAACCTCACTTTAATTTAATTCGGGCCAAAAGTCAGATTTGGGCCGAAAGTCAGATTTGGGCCGAAAGTCAGATTTGAGCCGAATGTCAGATTTGGGCCAAAAGTCAGATTTAGGCCAACATTCTGATTTGGGCCAAAAATAAGATTTGGGCCAAAAGTCAGATTTGGGCTGAAAGTCAGATTTAGGCCAAAAGTCTGATTTGGGCCGAAAGTCCGATTTGGGCTGAAACAACGGAAGTTCAAAAGCTCACGTCACGAAACCTCTCACCTTGACTCCAATTCTTTGGTATTTTGAAGAAATAAAATTGATTTCCTCAATTCACAAAGTTTTGAAGATATTTTTAAAAGAATTTAAAACAAAAAAAATAAATTTACGAAGATTTTGTGTTATTTTTTAACTCAATATAAATTTAAAATTTTTAAGATCACTAATTTTTTTCAGTTATTCTAAAATTTGAACTTTTAACCTCATCCAGACACAAATCTCAATTCTGGGTGTTCAAGCACCAGATGAAGGACAGATTTTCAATCCCGAGATCGTCCTGATTCCACAAAGGTATACTATGCCTAAGTACAGCAAGTGTGTCCCGAGAAGGGTTTCAGACATACGGACGGACAGACAGAATTTTTATTTTATTGAGATAGATTACTAGAACTCTTAATGCACCATTTAAGCATCTCATTTAGAATTTCTCGCATTTTCACTTGTTAGTCTTTGTACATTCTTATGTCCGTTATTTGTATCTAAATTATCATTGTTTGAAGTAATGTGCACAAATATACTCGTAAAATATGTGAGCTACTTGGTAAGAATTTGTAATCTCATACCCATTCAGAAAATAAAATAAGAAGAAAATCCCTGATTTGAAATCAGGGAAAGAAAGAATTTTTTTCCAAAGAATCAATCAATGAGCATCAAACCCGTCCTACATGAATGATTTTAAGATATTTCCTGTGAAAGACTTAAATGGAACGTTTTGATTCTGTAAGAGATCATCGATTTGCCATTCCTATTTATTGAATCACACTTTATTTGAAAATCATTTAAATCGTCTTAAAAAAAAAAAAACTTCCCGGGACCACATTTCTTTTGGGAAATTTAAATTCTTTTACTGCATCAATAAACACAGGCATTACAGTGAATTAAGGTTTTGTAACGACTTATAATAAAATCGTTGTCAATAAATAAACATTTATGTCTCATTAATCAGTAAAGAAGGCTTGGAGAATTTGATCCTCACGGGGCATAATCAAAAGAAAAGAATCAGCGAACAACGGCGGGTAACTTACTCGACGAGCCTGCAGGGCTGGCGCGTACCACGCCCAAGCCCCTGACCGCGACGGAGCCTGATTGGTGACCCCGAACATTGCTTTGTGACCCTCGTTATCTTATCAACATTTGCTTTTTTTTTCTCCTTACATTTAATACGCGTCCCAAATTAAATTATTCATTCTGTGGTATTTTTTTCCCTTTAAATCCGTGAATGGTACATCTCGAAAAAACAAAAACAAAAAACAAAACAAAACAAAAAAACACTATATAAAGTTCATTATTTTTTTTTTATCCATAATGTTGAATTTTTCAACTTTTTAGCAAGAAAAATCTCAAGTTGATGTTAAAAATTGCCGCAAAGCATAGTTGATTTATTTACAATGGAATGATATGTTATGACATGTCTCTAATTTGTATTTAGGTACATTGTATTTATTTTCACTTTTCCCTGTTGAATTCACTTATGTTGCATAGGATCCGTTATTGTATATAATTATGTTGCAATAATTATTTTTTAATCATTTCATCAAAAGCAAGGTGGGAATGCCACTAGGTTATAGGTAGTTAAAGTCAGAGAAAAGACTGATTATAGGAAGGATTGAGGAAAGGACAAAAGATGAACGGGATTCAAGAAGATAGAAGATGGTGATTAACGTTGCATTTAAACTTTTGAAGATTGTATTTATCAGGAATGCAAGTAGACAAAAAGGAGGTCCACTGGCGAGAAATATAAGAAAAGTAACTGTTGGGGTAGAAGTGGTGATTGCATTTACCTATTTTATCAGTAAACGGGTGGGATCTCGATACCAATTGAGTATGACGCTTAAATTCATGTAGTCAAGGTACTACTTTCATTATGAATATTACCTTATGACTTTTGAATGTAGTAGAATAAGGCTCTGCTAGTTTGAGTAAATTAATATCAAAGATAAAGACAAGTGTGACTGGTAAATGGACGCGGCTTTTATAAGTAAGCTAGGCAGAAATTGCGCAAAAAGAGTGAATGAATGTGTTGATGTACCGAAGTCCTTTTTCGTATGTACGTACATATGTGCAAAATACCTATGGAAATGAAAAAGTCTTACATTTCAGAAGAGTTCTTTGTTAGTTTGTTATAATTATTAGGTATGTCCGTATGTAGTCATATAAGTCAAGGGCATTGTATACCTTGTACTTCGTTGTTATGTTTAACATCTAACGTGGTTTATTGGGAACTGAAAAGTCCTCCCCGGTGGGGAAGTAAAAATGTAAGAGATCCTATGGCTAAAAAAAAAGAAAAAGAGAGATTTTGCACCTTCTTCTTATACAGGGTGATTGAGAAGTAACTCCCAATTTTATAGACTCTCCCGTCTAACTATAATTTTTACAAGACGGGAGAGCCCATCATACATAAAATAGGAAGTTACTTTTCAATCACCTTGTATATTTAATTGCTAACACCATCTAGCGGTCGTTAGCAGAATTTCTTTGCAGACAAGTAGGGTAATTCATGTAAGTCAAGGGTATTGTATGTCGTATATTTTCTGTGTTGTGTTAAATATATGATGAAGTTTACTGGTGACTGAAAATTCCCCCGAGAGAATGCTAGTCGTGTTTAGGTTGAAAACACATGTCTCCTTGCATATTTTTCCTACAAAAATTATTGCGGACTCGAATGTAAGCCCAAGTAATAAAAGAATAAAGTAACAACAAAACTATATACAAATAAACGACAATGTATATATTAACAAAATAAAGGTATATATATATATATATATATATATATATATATATATATATATATATATATATATATATATATATATATATATATATATATATATATATATATATATATATAAAAAGAAGAAAATATTTAAACTAGAGAATGTGTTTTTGTATATGAAGTTTGTGTAGAAGAAATCCGAGAAAAAAGTAATTGAAAGTGAAGAGAACGTACTTCAATAGTGGACATTTTTTCACCCCATGCGACTCCATCTTATTGTCAAAGAGAAAAATAGAAAAGGAAATGGGTGAGAATATAATTTCCTATTTATAGGTGTAAGGAGCGCCTCCTAGCGGTGGTTATTTTAGTAAAGAGGGGTAACCCACAAATCAGACATGTCATTGCTCGAAGTGATCATGTGGCTAAAAAAAGAAAAAAAGATTTGTACCCTCTTCTTATTCACCATCTAGCGGTCGTTAGCAAAAGTTCTTTGGCAAACAAGTGAGGTAATCCTGCAAAGGAAAAAGTTATTTAAAACAGCAAAAGACAGTAATTTATAGAGATCCATGATCGTTCACTTCCTGAAGGGAGATGATAAATAAAAGTAGTTATCAGTGTTTATACTACAAAGTCAAACACAGAAACTCTTTTTTTTTTCTAAATCTTAACTTTGATTTCTGGTTAGAAAATTCTCTGTTAGACGTGGGCATACTGTATTTAAACAACAACAGAAGCAAAAACAACGACAAAAGATTTAGTGTAGCTTGTTGCGTGAGATGCTGTACAAGTGTTTAGGTGGAAAACACGTATCTCAAGGTATATTTATCCCACAAAAAAAAAAAAAAATGGGGACTCTGAATGTGAGTTCGAGTAATAATAAGAAAGAACAAAATTATATATATAAGCAAAGGTATACATAGACAATTGAAGATGTTTGCGTGTGACAAAACAATGAATATGAATAAAGGAAATATTTAAAAACTAAAGAATGTGTTTGTGTAGAAGTAAGTGTAACAAGCGTGTGTAATAAACACATGTGTATACATGCATGTGTGTGAGAGCTCTCAAAAGTCAACAGATGACCAAAGGAAGTGAACGCGCCTCAATGGTAGCGTTATTATCTACTCGCCACTTACATCTTGTTGTCCCTGGGTGAAATAGGAAAAAAAAGAATCCCTATTTATAGGCTTAGGGAGCATTTTGACAGAGGACGGAAAGTGCGACGCTGAGATCCAAAGACATATTGGGATGGCCAAAGACGCATTCCAAAAGCTAGGCAGAGTATTATGAGACAGGAGGATTCCGTTGGTAACAAAGAAAAGAATCATGAACTGCTACGTGATATCTGTCCTCCTTTACGTCAGCGAATGTTGGACGGTCTCCTCAAATATGAAGAAGAGACTCGAAGTAACGGAGGTATGGTGAGCAACGACGAGGTTTTGGAGAGGATGCAAACAAGGAGGAAGCTTATACTTAACATCAGGTAGAATGAGCTGAAATTTCTGGGACTCGTAATGAGAAAGGAGGGATTGGAGAGTCTCGGGGCTAATAGAGGGGGAAAAGAAACAAGGGAAAGCAATGTATGGCGTACCTAGCGGGATTAAGCAAGTGGATGACAGAACAGGGTCCGGGAGAATTAGCAAAAGGACAAAACGTATTGAGAGCTACAAGGGAAAGGGGGGAGTGGAGAGCCATGGTTGCCTACGTTCTGAAGAGACACGGTACATAGAAGAAGGGGAGTAACTCCACCAGCTAACCTGATGGACACAAAGGTTTGTAAATAAAATGATTATAAATCGAATTAAACGCAACAAGTATTGGAATTTAAAAAAAAAAATATCATGCTTATTGCTCCGTGGTCTGATTAACGTCCATAGAAGATTAAGTCGTCAGAGCTCGAACCTTCTTTGATTAATGTCACAACGGATATAAAAAGATACATTTCATAAATTATAGCAAAGCACTTTTTCTATGATATAGATTTTTTGTTGGTTTCTTATAAAAAAAAATATCGTCACATAGTTCGCTAAAACACACCAATTATAAAAGAAATAAATTGGAACTGGTGTTAGGAAAACGCCCAGGTTATTTAAGGCCTTTGCTTTCCTTTGGTCGCTCACCTTTTAATAAAAACAAAATTACCACCGTCCTACTAGTCGATACGCATTCAAAGTGCCCACGTGACTACTTACACACCCACTTAATCTGTTTTATCTGAAGAATAACTTTTATTAAAAGTTAATCAGAATGAGTAATTAGTTGCAAGAATGCAGTCATTTACGTTTGAAATCTGAGCCTGGAGACATGATATATAAGAGTTAATGTATAGAGAACTAGCAGTATAACCCGCCTTCGACCGGGTCTTTCATTACTGGGAATTTTTGCCGTTCAATTGAAGCAGTTTAAGTTTAAAGTCAGCCCACTAGAAAATCAATATTAGTAACAACAACTAGGTGCAACTGAGACACATCCCAAAATGGTGGGGTTAACAATTTGAATGGGGGTGGCCCTGAAAATGAAACTATATAATAATAAATAATATTATTGTAATGATTTAAAGTATTTATTTTTATTAGAGTTTTTATGAAAGCTATATATCCAAGAACAGATAGTAAATAGTAAAACATTGCTGAGAGTTATAATGGAGAGGAAGTAGTGGAGAGCCATTGTCGCCAACAATTTGAACCAAAACCGGTATTGAAGAATTATCTATCAAACAAAAAAAAATTAATCGAAATCTGATGAAAACTGTGGAAATGCATAAAGAACGTCCGATCAGACACGCGCATACATACACACAGATTTTGAGAATTATAGATATAGATGGAATTAGATGAAAGACGTTCAATCCTTGTATTTTAATATGATATTAAACAAACTGAAGGTCATACATTCATTCATTTCTAGTAATTTAACAGCAGTAATTTAAAAGTAAGATTACTGGTATAAATCAACCATCCGTCCTTGCATGGAAAGTTGTTGTCCTATATGGTCTGGCGTTCTACGTCTCGAGGTCCTCGACAAAATCCAGAAACGAATATTCAATGCGATAGGTCCTGATCTGGCATTTCGTCTACAGTTACTTTTTCACAGACGTGCCGTGGCTTCCCTCTGTCTCTTCTACAAGTATCTTCACGGCAAATGTTCCGATGAGTTACTTTCGCTGGTTCCCAGATTGCATGAATTTAAGCGAGCTACTAGGCTGGCATCTCGGTCCCACTCTTTCACTGTCGAAACAATTAAATGTAACCGCCTCTTCTACTCCAACAGCTTCTTATCTTGCACTTCCCGTCTGTGGAACTCCCTTCCTCTTACTTGCTTCCCTGATAACTATAAACTTCAAAAATTTAAATTTAATGTCAACCGACATCTGATGTCTTGATCCCCGTTCTTCTTTTTATCCTTTGCTCAATCCCACCTCTCCCCAGTCATTATTCTTACTTTCACTCTCCGTAACCCCTTGTGTGGCACTCCTGCTCTGCTTAGGGTGAAATACTTATAAAATAATAATAATAATAATCTCCAGCTTATTGGGTTTTCTTAAACTTTCCATTTTCAGTTAGTAAAACACGGTTTTATGCAAAAAGAACGTTTCCTGACGCGTGCAAGGAGAATAATAATAAATAATAAAAAAAAAACAAAACGTATAATATATTTTCAGTCAGTTATGTGTCATGCGAGATACACACTTAGGCGATCATGTATCTTTCGATACATAACTGACGAGGCAGATATTTTTCCAGCAGTAGGTTTCCATTTTTTTCTGCGGTAGACCAGTTGCTATCCAATGTCTGTCTTGCTATTTACTCATAGCTGGGTGGGGAGAGAAGAAGAGGATTCATATCTTTCCCAAGGGTATTAGCACGTAAGTGAATGTTATAGATTTTGACTGGAATTCGAACTCGGCTCTCCGATTCCTCAATCCGAGCCGCTATTCATTACGCCCCCTCTGCCTCTGATACAGATAATTAAAACAAAAAAAAGCAAAAAAAAAAAAAAAAAAAAAAACAGGCAGATAGACATTTGAGTTTGGACATTGGAGATAATAAAATATCTAATTTAATTTGATTCACGGTCAATACTTATCCCTAGAGATTCAATGGAATTTTTCCTCACATACAGTTTTGTTTTTCGTTCATTCTAACTTGAAGAAACCAAAGATTCCTCAATCCGAGCTGTTATCCATTAGTTTGGGCCTCACATTTTAATAGTTTTAATCCCGTAATCCTGTGTGTATAAAAAGACGTTTTTTCTTGTTTTTTTTTGTTTTGTTTTTTTAATCCAAAATCGTGTCCCAAACTCTTCTGCGTCTTATACATTACATTAGAACTAAATCGTATTTTTTCAGGACTCAAAACGGGCAAAATCGTGTCAAATTGGATTTCTTTGTTTACTAGAGAGATAATATCTACATTATGACGTAAATAAATCTTTCCTAATATTTCTCTAATGCTGGTACGGTTCTGTACTTTTTCTAAGATTCCTTTGAATCTACCGAGATGAGTTTGGAAATCATTCAAAGTAAAAATATTATTTAATTTACGATAAAAAATACAAAATGATACATTATGACTTTATAGTTATGCTTACTAATCACAAACGTAAACAAAATATCCATTTTTTTTTTCAGTTTTTATTTTCTCTTCTTTTGTCACACATTTTGGTCTTTTTCTTTAATCTAAAATCAGGTGCGTTTTATACATGAAAATAATCTTTTACCTGGATTTTCCTGCTTCTTTTACTGCGTCTTCTACTCCCTAGCGATCTATACATATACGATTACGGTAATTAAAAGTCTGTAATAATCAGCTAAAAACGGATATATTTTGTACATCACCGACTGAATTCCTGGGTATGACGATAAAGTACATCCGGCAGTAAGGCTTCATATCAGAGTATTGGAAGTTTTGAGGAGCGCGTAACCAGGGCCACCTTGACCCGGTGTGGTAGCACCCGTTAGGGTCCCAGCTACAGGTAAATACTGAACTCCTAAACAAAAACAAAACACTATGAAAGTATAATAATACCATCAATACATTTTTATATAAAACAATTACCAACAATGTCTATTGATATTAAAATTACCAACAACCCATATTCATGGTAAAATTACCAACAATACATTTTATAGCAAAATTAACAACAATACATTCTATAGCAAAATTAACAACAATGCATTTTATAGCAAAATTACCAACAATACATTTTATAGCAAAATTAACAACAATATATTTTATCTATAGTTGAAAGCGTACAAATGTGTTCAAAATATTTTGACATTGGTATTAAATAACCCATAGAGGTGTTGATATGCCGCTATACAAAATCAACCAAACTATTTCCGACAGAAGACTTGAATAAAATTTCGGATGAGTTAATTAGTCACCTGAATTATCTTTTTATAAATCCAAATATTTTCAGCGTCCATATGATATAGATTCCATTATATTTCCAACCCAGATACGGGAAGAGAAGAGATAGAATCATACCTTTCCCAAGGATAGCAGAGACATAAAAGAATGTAATGAATTCGACTGGAATTGGGACACGGCTCTCCAGTATATATATATATATATATATATATATATATATATATAATAGACAATAATCAAATAGTACTTAGTCCTTGCCAACGCGTTTCGTCATTTGACTTTATCAAGACAAGTGATGATTAACAAAAGTGAAATATTGTGTAACAACATGAAATTAAAAAATTCTAAAAAGACGTTCCTGTGTAAGTTTCTTTTTGGATATTAGTATTTTTTTTTTTTCTTATTTTTTTCGATTGTCTATTTTATTCAAATTGTCTTCTCTCCAAATTTATTCTGCGAAATTTAATACATTGTCGACATGGAAAACAAAAACACATTTTTAGTCAAAAAAGACGGGTGAATGTCATAGAATTAGAGTTAAAAGAAAGTGTTTTATCGTATGCTAAATAAAAATACCGCTTTATTGTATACTAAATAAAAATACTGTTTTATCGTATACTAAATAAAGATACTGCTTTATCGTATACTAAATTAAAATACTGTTTTATCGCATACTAAATAAAACTACTGTTTTACTTTAAAATAAATCTTTGTCTTCTTAAAAATTCAAATATTGGCAAAATCTTCCTATATTATTTTGATAATTGTTGATTTCATATTCCTTTCATATCTTTCTCTGATTTAATCTAGTAGTCTAAGAATTTGAATGAACCTATATTATTGCTATATAATCTGAAATCGCCCCATACCAACCCAGCCTACCCTACTATTTAAGCCATGGCTTGTCAAATGGTAAAGAAATGAATTCATTCGTTTCCCCACGGGTATTTGTGCAACAGCGAATGCAACAGAATAGACAGGAATTGAACTCGGCACGACAATTCCCTTTTCGGTGACAGTAACCGTTACACGAATAGCACATTCGGAACAAAACTACCAAAATATAATTATTGGCTGTGTTACTATAACTAAACCTTCATACAGTATTCGAAACTTTCACACGATTATTACTTATAGGCTTTATAATATTGAATATAAATATATTTTATAATATTGAATGTATATATATATACTATTAATTTTAACATAATTGATATTAGCAGTAAAATTTTTAATATTAATAGTATAATTGAACATTAATAATACGAAGAGTTTATTAATTGCAGTGCTTTTAACAGTGTCAGCCCTGATAATATTGCAATTAACCATGACCCTAAGGGCATTATGAGGATATTATTAGAGATAATGAGGTTGTTAGGTTATGATGACATTTTGGGCTAAAAAAGCAAAAACATAATTTATAAAATCGCGTCTATCATTACACAAGTAATTCATCGACTCTAGAAGAAACCTCAACAGAAGGTAGAAAGTACTGGACGGCCGTTTCGTCTCATATTTGGGACTCATCAGCAGTGCGCATCCACTACCGAGTAACGAACTCGGACCGTTACGATACGATGCAAGCGTCATACCAACTATACCAATGGGACTCGGCGACGATGGGGTAGACTAATCAGACTTGATATAGTGCTGCTCTTCACAAATTCTGTGGTATAACTCATCCGAGTTTCCCTAACCCAATGGACTGTGCCCCCACGACCTACTTCTTCTATTCCCAAGCCGATTCAAGCAAGGATACACAAGTGATAGAAATTATGAGGATTTGAAATAATCATAATTAAATGATTCATCGAGTCTAGAAGAATCCTCAATATATATATATATATATATATATATATATATATATATATATATATATATATATATATGTATGTATGTATATATAAATAAAAAGAAAAACAGTAAGATATATAATCCGGTGTTCTTATAGATATTTTATTTTTTTTACAAAATAGTGCTCAATGTAAATTTACAGAGCATTAATATTATAAATTAACTGATTTAAAATATGTTTTTTTTCGCTACACAGTTCTAACAATGTTTCAAAATTGGAAGCTAAAACCTTCGAATTTAATTTTGTAATTTCATTCTCAAGCGAATTTTGGAATCTCAAAATTCGCTTGAGGATGAAATGGAACTAATGTCTTTAATTTGATTACAAAATTAAATTCAAAGCTTTTAGCTTCCATTTTTGAAACATGGTTAGAACTGTGTAGCGAAAAAAAAAACATATTTTAAATCAGTTAATTTATTATATATATATATATATATATATATATATATATTGCTATACGTAGATATTCGTATATATCTGTGTGTGTGCGCGTGTGTATATCTTTGTCTGCTATGTATGCCCATTGGATAAGTTGCAATAATGCGTAACCAGTGCTATTACTAAAGTAGAACTTTTTTTAGGCTCTGTCGCGAATAAATGTGTCAGTAGTTCAAGGATTTGGCAAAGCATTCAAACAAACGGGCAAATATGAACATAGAAGACGTAATATTCGCTTTTCGTGACCTAGAGAGAACACAGAGGGATAGTCGTTAAATATTTAAGCTGTAGGTTCTCTTTCAAAGATTTGGTGATGGTAATCGTCATCTCGTAGCTTTAGATGGCTCTCTAGAATACTAAAGATAAAATGATAAATGACGCGTTCGACGGAGGAATGGAGTATTCAACAAAAAATCGAAAACTGGTTTTTTTCACTGCAAATTATTCATCATATCATATCCAAGTATTTTATAAAAAATTAGAGCCGATTATACAATATTTCAAGCTCAATCTAGGTTTATAGTTCGTAACCTTGCAATGAGATAAGATAACGTAAACCGTAGATTTGTCTACGGAATATCGTTGCATTATTGTTACATAACTATAGGGAAACCATTAAGGATTTTTATCAAAAGAACTTTATTTTTGGTCGTATATTAATATAAAATATTACTTTATACAGGTTTTATTTTTGAAATGGGATAAGATCATTTTAAGTTTCAGAATTTCGCTATTGCCCATCGAAATTGACAGGAAGAAAGCGATCTAAAAACAATAGAAAAGGGAGGTAACAAAGCGTAAACGAAAGAGCTCCAGTTTGTTCAAACTTAGCATTCTTCTTCTTCTTGTAACGGCATTCACCCGGGGTGGGTTGAGCCGGCTCCAATATTGGAGTTTCATGGGAATTTGGAATTTACAAGCGGTCCCCAAACCCGCATGTATAGCACACGAGATTTGATTATAATGGTGAAGGTTTCGTGCAGGACCATCCACACTTTTTGAAGGGCCGATTACAGAGACCTGGTGCACTACGTGCCACAAGGTCCCCAAACGACCCTCCGCAGGTTTTGAATTCAGAGTTTTCCTTCTAGACCAGTTGCCATCCAAGGCTATAGAACCCAGTCTGTCCTGCTATTTACCCATAGAGGATTCACACCTTTCCCAAGGGTCACGTAAGTGAATGTAATGGATTCGACTGGAATTCGAACTCGGCTCTCCGATTCCTCAATCCAAGACGCTATCCATTACTCCACCGTGCCTCCTCTAAACTTAGCATTGCAGCCCAAATATACTAAAATGCTGCCAATAACAAAGGAGAAAATGAAAAATACCTGACAACAAATTGAATTAGCATCAGAATTTATATTATTTTTATTTATTTGTTATGTAACTAAATACATAATTTTCAATAATGTTTCTGTAAAACTTGATATTTCCTGTAATAAATTCTTAATAAATATTATTATTTTCATTTTTTTTTTTTTACTAAAGTGTAAGGTAGTCCTATATTTACAATTCCTTACGGCTAACCACTAAAAAGAATGTTGATCAAAACTGCCTAAAACCTTTAAACGCGTATTGCTGCAAAATTATCGAATGTTGAATTTACTAACAGCTTATTAAGTTTCACTTGTGATTAAGCCAGTGGATAATGTTACAACGTTTGCGTCTCACGAACCTGCAATATGACTGAGTATAAAGCGAATCGTCTTACAAATCAATTTCAGGTTGCAATTTAAACGTCTTTATGGATTTGTTAAATTTAAAATCATTTTATTATCAGTATAAATAGGTATATCACTAGATCTACAGTTTAAAGATAAAAAAGCATCGTTTTTACACCGCAAATATCTGTTTTTCCACATAATCAAGATTATGGAAATGCACTCACCAAAAAAAAAAAAAAAAAAAACTATTATGACTTTAGTCTGACCCTCACTATATGGAAAATTTCAGTTGCAGCCCAACCTGCCCCAAGAAGAGTTTTTTTTTTTTTTTAACACCGCCATTTCTGACCTCGACTCTGGAACAAGTAGATAAGTTTTCTTAACATTGGAACTATCGCCTAAACACAATCCAAGTCCGAAAAAGAAAACAGGATACGTTTTGCATATGCTGCTTTTGTGAAGATTTACCATCATGTCACTTTCTCACAGACGCGCCGTCGCCTCCCTCTGCCTGTTCTACAAATACTTTCATGGAAATTGCTCAGAGGAGCTGCATTCGCTGGTTCCCAGACGTCATGAGTTCAAGCGCCATACAAGGCTGGCATCCCGCTCTCACCCCTTCACTGTCGAAACTCCTAAATGTAGCCGTCTCTTCTACTCCAATAGCTTCATGTCTCGCACCTCTCGCCTGTGGGACTCCATTCCCTATTCCTGTTTCCCTATGAGCTATAATCTCCAGCTATTCAAGTGTAATGTCAATCGACATCTCCAGTTGCCTTGATCTATCCACTACCCATCTCCTCATCCTTTCTTCTATCACTCCTATCTGATCTTGCTCTAAATTTTCTGTAACCCCTTGCGTCCTAGTGGCTTCCCGCCTTGCTTGGGGTGAAATGCTTAAAAAAATGTCTTTGGAAAGAAAAAGCCTAAAATAGAACAAAAAAAAAATACGCTCGTGGTTTACGAAGTTATCATTATTTCGACATTACGGCTGCGTCACATGGATCCTGTATAAGCCGAGACATTAAGAAAATTGAGCGATTCCATCAGCAGAAGCTCCGATCAATTCTGAACAGTAACTAGAAGGATTATGCCCCCAACTTCGAAGTATTTGAGAAAACTCAAACCAAAAACATCAAAACCAACCTCATCAATCACCGCCTTCGACGAACAGGGCGTGTTCGCCACATTAACAACGACTTCTTTTTTATATGCCGTGTCCTTTCAGGGCGTAAGAGATCACGGCCCTCCACTTAATAGGTTTTGTGTTTCCGCCAACTCCACCAGACCACGCTCCGCCATCCACCTTCCCATACCTGCCACTGCTTTCCCCTGTCTCTTTTCCCTCTATTCGTCTCATGAGTATCAGATTCTCCAGGCCCTCCTTTCTCATCATGTCCCAGAAATTTCATCTGCCTCTTCCTTATGTTAAGCATAAGCTTCCTCCTTGTTTGCATCCTCTTTTAGAATGTATCCTTGGCCATCCCAATCCGTATTTGGATCTCAGCGTCGACCTGCCGCCCTCTGGCAGAACACTTCCCAGATACATGTTTGATTTTAGTGTCCCCGACCTGCAAATCGCATTTTACTGATGACCTTGCATTCTGTCTTCTTGTAGTTTATGGTTCGTCCTTTCTTCTCGCTCTCCCTCGCTACCTTCTGTACGAGGTTTTGTAATTTCTTTTCTGTGTCTGCTATCAGTCCCGTGTCATCTGCGTATCTTATGTTGGTAAGGTTGTGGCCGCCAATGATGAATTCTGGTAGAATTTCAAGTTCCCTCAGAACTGCCTCGCTGTATAGGTTGAATAAATCCGGCGAGAAGACACATCCTTGCCTTACGCCTCTTTCTATTTTGGTCTGCTGAACTCATCCTCTATCCGCATGCAGGCCATTTGCTGTCAGTATAGGATTTTGATTATTCTAATATCTTTCCCGAATATATCAAGGTTGCTCGGTAATTCTAGCATGTACTTTGTCGAATGCCTTTTTGTAGTCTATAAAACATAGATATACGTCCTTCTGCATCTGTATTGCTCTTTCTAATAACATTCTAAGCGTTCCTTGTTCCGGTGTCATTGACGAACCCGCACTGTTCTTGTCCTATCACTAGCCCCCGATTCTGCTGCGTGTGCGTCGCTGTAAGAGACAACTGAACCAATTTCGTAAAGTGTAGTATTAATCTGTAAAACTGGGAGGAAGTAGCAACAATCATTAAGACTGTCAAACTTACTGTTCAAATTGTCTTGGCACAAGTTCGATGTCGAAACATGAAGACAAAAAACGGCAAAGATCGAAGACACGTCAAATCCAACTGGGGTGATCTTCAACGATCAGGTGTAACCTGTGTCGATGAATGTTTCATGTAAGGATCGGTCTTGCAAGCCAACAAAGGTATAAACACAGGAATAAAGAAATGATGAGCCTAGCACGGGAATGATTTACCCGGAAACGAGAAACACCTGTCGACGACTTACCCTAATGCTTATTCATAAACCACAGTCCGTTTTCTAAAATTTACATTAAAGAAAATACTAATCAAAATTATAAATAACTATCCGAAAACGTCTTCAAACTGTTATATTCTGTGTTAATAGGAATATATACTTGAAAAACAAGGTGGATAAAATAAGTAAATATTTATTGTTAAAAAAACAGTACAATAACAATAAAGGTAACAGTTATGCACAAGGTCATCGCAAGCCACTCCAGTAGTGTGTGCTACCAGTGGAAGGTCGGTAGTTCTCGCGTAAATCTGAGTCATACTCAACAGATCCCAGCTGGTAATATTTACCAACTACCCCACGAGGTAGGATGTAGCACAAGGCCGAATTGAATGTGGGGCAATCCGAGCACGTAGGCTCGGCAAAAAATTCCCCATAAACCCCGCATAAACGGGTTCGTGTCTGTCTACCTCCCCGGACGAGACTCTGCCCTTCGGCATACCCTCGTCCGGGTTCCTCTCTGTCCGAAGGCAGAGAGTTCGACAACAACTAAGAGCTGAGTAACAGATCCCAGCTAGTCAATATTTACTAGCCCGCTCCCATGGGGGTAGATGTGGCACAAGGTCGAGTTTAACGTGAGTCATCAGGGACCGTAGGTTCGGCAAAAAATTCCCCGTAGAACCCGCATAAAACGGAAACGGGTAGCTATTTCCTGAAACGAGACTCTGCCCTTCGGCATAGCTTCGTCTGGGGATCCGCTCTGCCTGAAGACAGAGAGTTCGTCAACACAGCTGGAACAGATTCCAGCTAGTATATTTACTAACCTCCCGACGCTACCCTTCGGTATACCCTCGTCCGGGTACCTCTCTGCCCGAAGGCAGTTAGTTCAACCATATAGCTGAAAAGATTTCAGGTAGGATATTTGCCAACCGCCCCTACGCAGTCAAATGTGGCACAAGAATTTAACGTGGGGTATCCGAGCCCGTAGGCTCGGGCAAAAATTCCCCGTAGACTCCGTAAAAACGGGGTTGGGTAGATGTCTACCACCCAAGACGAGACTCTGCCCTTCGGCATAGCCTCGTCTGGGTTTCTCTCTGCCCGAAGGCAGAGTGTTTTACAGTAAAGCCGGAAAAGATTTCGGCTAGTTTCTGTAGTCCGTTGACTTACAGATACTTATAAGTAGTTACTACCAATAGTGTAGTCATTCATGAGGGTGACAGGTTATTCCATTAAATCACAAACATTTTTATTAATAATTTTATTTATACGTAACGGTGTACAAATGAAAAGATTTGAAATTGATAACTTTTCCATTTCATTGAAACAGACGTAAAACACTTGTTTCTTTCATTTTCTCACTGAAACCAAGTAGCGTCTCTGATATGTCAGTTCCGTGTTTCCACACGATCAAAACTCAATAGACCATTATTTATGAGGTATTGGTAGGGTGTAACAGTCGTGCGAAATAACCAAGGAACTAATTAACGAAGAGCGGGAAAAGCAGAATTATAATAGAGATAATGGTTAACGATACTTCAACTAAATATAAAAATACTACCTTTGTTACAAATACTACTATTGTAAATACAATAAAAATTTGGTCTGGTGAAAAATCGAAAAAAGAATGAAGAGTAGGCTTATATGGTTAAATACGTTAGTCATCGAAGTCCCTGTAGCTCAGCTGATAGAGCAGCTGGTACTGTAAGTAAAATTCCTTCGAGACAGAGTTGGCTTGAGTTCGTGTTCCATCTCTTTTTATCTGCGCTTGCTGCCGCAGATTGACAGCCCGATGAAATTCCGATAAAAAGAACAATTAAGATGAAAATAATACTAGTCAAAATTAATATTAGGCGACAAAACCGCATATAAAAGTAAAAATAATTAAAGATAATATTGTTGGTGCGTTTGTTGTTGATGTCCCCGGAGAATAAATCTTTGGTAAAAATTATTTCGAATAAGTTTGGAATTAAAATGACATTTTCTTTCAAATTTTAATTTGAGCGGTTTGCATTTTTTACTTTTACACATTTATAATTTAGGATGAATGTTCTTACAACCACGTTCTCAAGAGAACAAAAAAAAACAAAAAAAAACAAAACAAAACAAAAAAACATCAACTACTACACCTAAATTAATTTTCCCACTCTTTCTTCTTCTTTTATGTGCAGTGTCTCTTCAGGGCGTGGGCGACGTTGGCTCTTCAAAACTCCCTATACCTTGTGGCTCTTAGCAGCGTTTCTCCCTTTGCCAGCCTTCCCGTTCCCGCTTACGCCATCCACTCATGCAAACTCGTCAGGTAGGTGACCTGCTGCCTTACTCTATTTATCTTGCCCTCGATATTTCCTGTGAGTGTTAACTTTTCCAAGCACTTCTTCCTCATTAGGTGTCTCTTTCTGATTTGGAGTAAAAATGCTATCATTTTCTTACACACTTTCTTGGTTCCTGGAACCACATTTCTGCTGCCGCCAGATTTCTTCGTCATCCGTGGGGAGATTCTACAATTAGGAAAATTCATGTTGAGGAAGCCATTGAAATCTAAAAAGATTAACAAATCCTCGAAATTTTCAACTTTTAGCATGAAAATAAAGGGTGTTCCAATCACTTGAACTGATTTTAAATGTGAATTAAGTTTAAGTGTCTAATGATTTTTCTTTCAGATTTAACAACTTAAGTCATTAGAATGTAAAGATTAACAACCAAACGTGTTAAAGTTATCGAAGCCGATTACAAAAATGAACGTTTAAACAGAAATGCACTTAGCGATTATTTTGGTCAACATAATCGACCAACGGAGATTGCAATTGGAAACGGTGTAACGTTGTTGTGGAGAGGTTCAATCACTGCGCGCGATAACGAATAGAGGGGTCTGGATTTTCGGCCACATTTTCGTGCACTGCAGCAATGTTTTCAGCTGAATGGCGTAGACGAGCACGCAATGGTGTTTTCACATCTGCCACCGACCCAGTTTGTTTGAATTTACGAACAATTTTTCCAATTACACTCTTGAAACTTTAACACGTTGTTTGATTGTTAATCTTTCCATGGTTGAAATTGCCAAAGACTTAAGTTGTTAAATCTGAAAGAAAAAGAAAAAAAATTATTAGACGATTAAATTTAATTCCCATTTAAAATCGATCCAAATTATTGGAACCCCTTTATTATCTACATTAAAATTTAGATATCGGAATTCTTTCTTTGCGTGACAGTCTCAAAGAGAAACTTTTGGAACGATTAAACAATAAATTCGGTTTTAGTTTTAAATTCGTTGACTCAACATCAATGTCACAAGAAAAGGATATTGTTTTTCCCCAAATTAATAAATTTTATAAGTTTTTGATTGTAGATTTACGAAAAGAAGGATTTTTCTGATATAAAAAATTGCGAGATTTCTTGACCTTTTTTCAGTATATATATATATATATATATATATATATATATATATATATATATATATAAGATGAAATATAGTTTTAAGGTGTGCTATATTTATAGAATAAATTGCTCAATATCAGAGATAGGGCGTATGTAAGTATAAATATAAAAGTGAACATTGAAGTCAACACTCAGAGGTGACAGGCTGTTTCATGCTATACGCAATCTCAGGCCACGAATGCTGGGTTTTTCACTGGCTATTTATACATATGGGTCAGTGGTGCATTGTGCGTAATCTATTCTGGCAGTTATTTATGCGGGAGTGGCTTGTTTGTTTAGTTATTCGTTTGGGATAATTTATTTACTTGTCTTACATTTTCATTTTGGATTATTAATTCTTTTCGGTTTTTGATGTTTTATTAACGTAGTAAAAAATTGGCGGGGGTATTTGCTTAGGTCGCTTATTTAATAGTTTGTTTTGGTCTGGGAAGATAATTAAAGCTATTTATTCGTCCTGATTTGCGGCCTGACGATTGCATCGAGCATGAAACGGCCTGTCGCCTCTGTGTGTTAACTTCAATGTTTACTTATATATATATATATATATATATATATATATATATATATATATATATATATATAGACCCTACCCGGCGTTACCCGAGATTTAAAAAAGTTAGAAATAAATCTATAAAAACTATATCACTTCAAATTCATTTATTCAAACACAGAAATATCTTTAAATAGTTTTTACATTACAATACGACTTTGTAGAGAATATTCTATGTCTGTCCTTGTGAAGCATAAACAAACAAATTGGTTTTACTTCCCACGCGTGAACAACCTACATACGATTGTCCATGGAAGAAACAGGATTCTTCTAACTGTATTCCAGTAAATGATAGAGTCTGTCCTTGTGCGTTTTTTACTAGACAGCAAAAGTTACTCGTTATTCATTTTTATGAATAAATGGCTGTTTTTAGGTTTTTTTTATGTTCGAGAGTATATGATACTCATACAGAGATCTCAACTAATTTGTCGAAAAATGTCATACATGTAGTTTAAAATTAATCTAAAAAAATGAAAAATCCTTCTTGTTTTTTTTTTCAGCTTTAATTCAAAAGTAAAGAAATAAATTTATTACAGACAGTAAGCAAAATAATTTAGTGCATTTAAAACCGAATTTATATTGATTGGAATAAACTTCTATTTTGTTTTCAGTAAAATCGATTATCACTGAAATTTTGAGACATTTGTAAACAAAAGATAAATTTTCAGTAAAATCGATTATTACTGAAATTTTGAGACATTTGTAAACAAAAGATAAATTCTTCGTTTTAAAAATCTTGTAAAAACAAAATATACATTTTCAAAGGTTATTTGAGTAGACTTACAAAATTTAAAGTTTACATAATCTAATTTGAAACAAACAGTACGTAGTAGAAAATAAGAAAAGCATTTTTTAACTACGGTGACTCGTTTGTCTGGTGTTGATTGATGTCATTGAAAAGTCATCGGATGGATGAACAGAAGTGACAACTTTTACGAATTTTAAGTGAACTTATTTAAGTACCCAGCAATTTTTACTAATTAACAAATATTTTAAGGAATCAAATATTTTATTATTAAATATTTTAGTTATTATTAAGTAATTATTAGGTATTTTATTAATTATTAGGTACTTTATAGTCTTACATTTGAAAAAGTTTTCTGGAAAAATAATAATTGAATATAAAATACCATATAGCAATAAAATAAATTTAAAATTTTATAACTAAGATAATACAAAAAAGGAATATAACATAAAATTTCGTAAATAAAAGAGGTACCTATAATTTTTACATACATCTCTTATGATATTTTATGGTATTTTATTTATTATCTCGGTTAGGGGATTTTAAACAACTCTTAAAACACGTGACTTTTTAATGATAATGTCAGGTATGAAGATCCGTATCTTTTTTCTTTTGTTTTTTTTTTTTAAAAAGGCATGTTTATACATATCTAGAATCAATGTAAAATTCTTTTTTAAATACTGGTCATTTGCAAATTGTAATAAGCTTTTAGATTAATGATTAGAAAAGTAGTTTTACTTAATGACAATATATTGAAATTGAATATTAAAAAGATTTAACAACTTTATAAAATATTGCTTGTTTTAATAAGTAAAAAGAATTCATTTTTTATCGGAAATTATTTTTTTTACTTCAAACAATATTATTCTTTATATATACTATTCATAAAAGCAATTGAAAACTTTTCTAATGTAATAAGTTTTATTGGGTTTTGTATTTACAATTCAGAGCTCATTTTCCATAACTGGTTATCCGATTTTAGGCTGTTTGTTTTTATTTTTCTTCTTGTTTATTTTTTCTTTTATTTTTGTTTTATTATGCTTTATCCTTTATTAATTTATTTTAATTTTGAATATTTTTTAAATTAAGTTTTTAACCTCTCGGACAAAAACAGTATTCAGACTTTATTGAAGTTTCCTGTTTACTGTTCCCTACCCATTTTCTTTTTAATCAAAGACGTGCGCTCAGTCGTAGTACAAAAACATACCGACATACAGATACAATCTTCCTTTATATATATATATATATATATATATATATATATATATATATATATATATATATATATATATAGCATACCCAGCTGGTCGATCAGAAAAAGTGTTCAATTAGAATGGAGCAAAAACAGCATCATGTTTAGATGCAATAGAGTCTATCTTCTTCAATTACTTTAAAGTACTTTCATTAAAATCATTTTGAATTAATGCAGTTACTGATATAACAGAAGTAGTCTATTTATTCAATCGAAGTTAGGCGAGGACATGAAGTGGTAAAACAGGGAACATGAAGACCCACTCCAGACCACAATTATTTTGGAGTTTTTGAAATTCAGTTTGGCAGTGTGCTACCAGGGATGTAAAAGAGGATATATTAATGAAGCAATTGTTAAGTTTGATGAAAATTGGTTGAAATATCAACGAAAAATAAGAAAGAAACCAGTAAAAATCGCAATTTTTTTGCTATTTACGCTGGTTTTTACTATATGCGTGGACTCAATTATCCAGTTAAACAATCAACTTATTGTTGGCTACAATTGAGTAACGTTTGTATTTGATTGCTTGAAAATTGAGGGAGTTTTTAGTTGAAAATTTGTTTTGAAATCATTTTCGCTTTTCACAGTTTTTCGGTAAACGCAACGAGGTATCGTTGAACTCGTCATGATGTAAGTAACCTACATACCGACTTTCAACGAAATCGGAGGATAAACGTTAAATTTATCGACTTTTGATCAGCTTTATCGATTATCGATTTTTTTTTTTTTAGAAATTATCGATTTTTTACGCTAAGAACCTACATTGTAAAATATATGCAGCAAGTTTGTTCAAAATCGATTGGATGGATCTCGACTGAAAAGGTATCACACAGACACACATACATCCTCTGTTATATATTTTCTATATTTATATCTACTTTCTGTATTTGGCCTTAAGTATGTCAGTAAGTATATATATATATATATATATATATATATATATATATATATATATATATATATATATATATATAATAATTAAACTTACTGGCGTACTTAAGGCTAAATACAAACAGTAGATATAAATATAGAACCGAGCCCAACTCTTAACCAAACCACCAAGTCAAGACAAGACAACACCGAACTTAAAAATAACAAAAACATGAGGAAGATTTTGTTATTTTAAAAAGACCGACTACTGCAAATCTAGACTCTGTGCTCGACAACAAAACTAATGAAAAACTAAATAAAAACACCACGAGCCTCTTTGAAACACAGATAAATAAAGTTATCACTACCAATAACACTGAAATCGGATCCATCAAACTCCACAAAGTCGGCTACATATTTGGAAACATAAGACACAAACCTAGCTCATCCCATAATTTTTAATTTCTCAATTGCTTATCTTTGCATATCATTTATCTAAAACTTTAAACCAACTGTTCTTACCATACGTACCCAATAAGCATAGTGTTCGTTCAACCAATAAATTTATTGAAACACTACACTAAAATAAACCTAATGTCACGCAAGCCCCTTTAGATGTTGAAAGTCTTTTAACAATGTAAACAACAAACTACATAAATCGTGATATAAAACGTATATAAACTTACTTTTCGCTCCCATCTCCTAATCAAGGGTGTTCCAATAACTTGGACCGATTTTAATGTGAATTAAGTTTTACCGTCTAATGATTGTTTTCTTTCTCTTTCAGATTTGACGAACATTTTGGCGGTATTATTTTTTACACATAATTGCCATGACTTAAATAACATAATCCAATAGAGAAATAAATAATTTTCACCAATGACACTAATTTATTTACTGCTGACTTTGATCCATTTTAATGAAACACCCTTATATATAATCGCGACAGAAATACATTTTTATGATCATTATGGTAATATTTTAACTGACGGCGTAGCTATGGTTTTGTCTCTCAGTCCTACTTAATCCAATTTCTATATCACTCACGTAGAAAATGAATTGATTTCGAAAAATGTATGATATGTACTCGATATATATTATATATCCATACTAACGAAAAACCAAGACGAAATAAGAAAAAAAAAAAAACACAGTAAAACTTAAAGAAAACTCCTTTCTACGCTTGAACTTAACATTAATAAAAGAATTCCTTTATCTGTCTATATAATGTCTGAGATGAAGTATTATGATTACTTACATTACATTATTCGGGCTGTTATCCTTATCTTCATTGCCATATTTACAACGCTGTACCCACCGCCATTCTTCATGTGATTGGAATTTCGATACGTATCCTTCATTTTGTCCATCGGGGCAGATTGTTCTACTTCCACGTGCCTTGTCTCTTCGGATGTCTCAGTTATTCCCCTTTAACTTAACTCTCTAAGTTTTTTGGTTCGCCACTGCTGTAGCTTGGTATTGAACTGATGACACCTTGGATCTAGTCACTGGATCCACTGGGCCATGTGTCATTCAGGGCACATGGCCAAGTGGATAAAGACGTTAGTTAGATTAAATGACTAGATCAAAAGAGTTGTGAGTTGTGAGTTCAATACCAGGCTACAGCAGTGGTGAACCAAACTTGGGGAGTTGAGTTAAAGGGAAATAACTGAGACACCCGGAAAGATGCATGGGTTCTGGAACTAGAACAATCTATTCCACCTGAAGAAGGCTGGACCCTACAACGGCCGAAACGTTGTGAATATGGCAATGAAGATGAGGATAACAGTACGAATAATGTAAATAACGTAAATAAGAATTCTTTTTTTTGACGTTTTCGCAGATGCCAAGAGTCAAATTTTACGATCTCACAGCACAAAAGATAGTTATAAAATAAGCGTTATAAAACAGGATTTATACAAAAAAAACCAAAAAAAAAAACCACAACAACAACAAAAAAACGCAGTTGTTAAAAACAATGAAGACTATGTAGATGAATAATAAATGTTTTTTGTTGAGTATATGAAATTTTGTATTTAATTTTTTAATCGGGTACGAATATTCGCAATAATCTAATAATTTCTTATTCGTACACAATATTTAATAAAGTGTTAATACATTGACTATGGCGTCCTGGGTATGACGATAAACTACGTCCAACAGCAAGTCCTATGATAATACGTTTTTGAAAAAGTAATGTTGCCAGCTGTACGTTTTGAAAAATAATATTACCAGCTATACGTTTTTTTTTCAAGAATAAATGTTACCGGCTATACGTTTTTGAAAAATAGTATTACCAGCTATACCATTTTTTTTCAAAAAATAGTGTTACCGGCTATACGTTTTTGAAAAATAGTATTACCAGCTATACGTTTTTTTTTTCAAACAATAGTGTTACCGGCTATAACAAAAATAGTATTACCAAATACGTTTTTTCAAAGAATAGTGTTACCGGCTATACGTTTTTGAAAAATAGTATTAAGGCTATACGATACGTTTTTTTTCAAAATAGTGTTACCGGCTATACGTTTTGAAAAATAATATTACCAGCTATACGTTTTTTTCAAAGAATAGTGTTACCGGCTATAAACAAAAAATAGTATTACCAGCTATACGTTTTTTTTTCAAAGAATAGTGTTACCGGCTATACGTTTTTGAAAAAATAGTATTACCAACTATACGTTTTTTTCAAAGAATAGTGTTACCGGCTATACGTTTTTGAAAAATAGTATTACCAGCTATACGTTTTTTTCAAAGAATAGTGTTACCGGCTATACGTTTTTGAAAATAGTATTACCAACTATACGTTTTTTTTTCAAAGAATAGTGTTACCGGCTATACGTTTTTGAAAAATAGTATTACCAGCTATACGTTTTTTTTTTCAAAGAATAGTGTTACCGGCTATACGTTTTTTTCAAAAATAGTATTACCAGCTATACGTTTTTTTCAAGAATAGTGTTACCGGCTATACGTTTTTGAAAAATAGTATTACCAACTATACGTTTTTTTCAAAGAATAGTGTTACCGGCTATACGTTTTTGAAAAATAGTATTACCAGCTATACGTTTTTTTTTCAAAGAATAGTGTTACCGGCTATACGTTTTTGAAAAATAGTATTACCAGCTATACGTTTTTTTTTCAAAGATAGTATTACCGGCTATACGTTTTTTTCAAAATAGTATTACCAGCTGTACGTTTTTTTCAAAGAATAGTATTACCAGCTATGCGTTTTTGAAAAATAGTATTACCAGCTGTACGTTTTTTTTTCAAAGAATAGTATTACCAATACGTTTTGAAAAAAGTATTACCAACTAAACGTTTTTTTTTTTCAAAAATAAAACCAGCTATACGTTTTTGAAAAATAGTATTACCAGCTGTACGTTTTTTTTTCAAAGAATAGTATTACCAGCTATACGTTTTTGAAAAATAGTATTACCAGCTATACGTTTTTTTTTCAAAGAATAGTATTACCAGCTATACGTTTTTGAAAAATAGTATTACCAGCTGTACGTTTTTTCAAGAATAGTATTACCAGCTATACGTTTTTTTTATAGTATTACCAGCTATACGTTTTTTTTTTTATTACCAGCTATACGTTTTTTGAAAAATAGTATTACCAGCTGTATTTTTTTTTTCAAGAATAGTGTTACCGGCTATACGTTTTTTTTCAAAAAATAGTTTTACCGGCTATACGTTTTTTTTTCAAAAATAGTATTACCAGCTATACGTTTTTGAAAAATAGTATTACCAGCTATGTTTTTTTCAAAGAATAGTATTACCAGATTTACGTTTTTGAAAAATAGTATTACCAGCTATACGTTTTTTTTTCAAAGAATAGTATTACCAGCTATACGTTTTTGAAAAATAGTATTACCAGCTGTACGTTTTTTTTTCAAAGAATAGTGTTACCGGCTATACGTTTTTTTTTCAAAGAATAGTGTTACCGGCTATACGTTTTTTTTTCAAAGAATAGTATTACCAGCTATACGTTTTTGAAAAATAGTATTACCAGCTGTACGTTTTTTTTTCAAAGAATAGTATTACCAGCTATACGTTTTTGAAAAATAGTATTACCAGCTGTACGTTTTTTTTCAAGAATAGTGTTACCGGCTAACGTTTTTTTTCAAAAATAGTGTTACCGGCTTTACGTTTTTTTTTTTGAAAAATAGTATTACCAGCTATACGTTTTTTGAAAATAGTATTACCAGCTGTACGTTTTTTTCAAAGAATAGTATTACCGGCTATTTGTTTTTGAAAAACCAGTATACCAAAATAGCTATACGTTTTTTTTTTTGCAAAGAATAAAATATTTTGTTACCGGCTATACGTTTTGAAAAATAGTATTACCAGCCAAAATACGTTTTTTTTCAAAGAATAGTGTTACCGGCTATACGTTTTTTTTCAAAAATAGTATTACCAGCTATACGTTTTTTTTTCAAAAATAGTGTTACCGGCTATACGTTTTTGAAAATAGTATTACCAACTATACGTTTTTTTTTCAAGAATAGTGTTACCGGCTATACGTTTTTTGAAAAAATAGTATTACCAATACGTTTTTTTCAAAGAATAGTGTTACCGGCTATACGTTTTTGAAAATAGTATTTTGCTATACGTTTTTTTTTCAAAGAATAGTGTTACCGGCTATACGTTTTTGAAAAATAGTATTACCAGCTATACGTTTTTTTTTCAAAGAATAGTGTTACCGGCTATACGTTTTTGAAAAATAGTATTACCAGCTATACGTTTTTTTTTCAAAGAATAGTGTTACCGGCTATACGTTTTTGAAAAATAGTATTACCAGCTATACGTTTTTTTCAAAAAGAATAGTGTTACCGGCTATACGTTTTTGAAAAATAGTATTACCAACTATACGTTTTTTTCAAAAAGAATAGTGTTACCGGCTATACGTTTTTTGAAAAATAGTATTACCAGCTATACGTTTTTTTTCAAAGAATAGTGTTGCCGGCTATACGTTTTTGAAAAATAGTATTACCAGCTATACGTTTTTTTTTCAAAGAATAGTGTTACCGGCTATACGTTTTTTGAAAAATAGTATTACCAGCTATACGTTTTTTTTTTCAAAAATAGTGTTACCGGCTATACGTTTTTTCAAAAATAGTATTACCAGCTATACGTTTTTTTTCAAGAATAGTGTTACCGGCTATACGTTTTTGAAAAATAGTATTACCAATATACGTTTTTTTCAAAGAATAGTGTTACCGGCTATACGTTTTTGAAAAATAGTATTACCAGCTATACGTTTTTTTCAAAGAATAGTGTTACCGGCTATACGTTTTTGAAAAATATATTACCAAATATACGTTTTTTTCAAAGAATAGTGTTACCGGCTATACGTTTTGAAAAATAGTATTACCAGCTATACGTTTTTTTTTTCAGAATAGTGTTACCGGCTATACGTTTTTGAAAATAGTATTACCAACTATACGTTTTTTTTTTACAAAGAATAGTGTTACCGGCTATACGTTTTTGAAAAATAGTATTACCAACTATACGTTTTTTTTCAAAGAATAGTGTTTACCGGCTATACGTTTTTGAAAATTTTATTACCAGCTATACGTTTTTTCAAAGAATAGTGTTACCGGCTATACGTTTTTTGAAAATAGTATTTTCTTAGTTTTTTTTTTCAAAGAATAGTGTTACCGGCTATACGTTTTTGAAAAATAGTATTACCAACTATACGTTTTTTCAAAGAATAGTGTTACCGGCTATACGTTTTTGAAAATAGTATTACCAGCTATACGTTTTTTCAAAGAATAGTGTTACCGGCTATACGTTTTTGAAAATAGTATTACCAACTATACGTTTTTTTTTTCAAAAATAGTGTTACCGGCTATACGTTTTGAAAAATAGTATTACCAACTATACGTTTTTTTCAAAGAATAGTGTTACCGGCTATACGTTTTTGAAAAATAGTATTACCAGCTATACGTTTTTTTTTTAAAGAATAGTGTTACCGGCTATAACTTTTTGAAAATAGTATTACCAACTATACGTTTTTTTCAAAGAATAGTGTTACCGGCTATACGTTTTTTGAAAATATATTACCAGCTATACGTTTTTTTTCAAAGAATAGTGTTACCGGCTATACGTTTTTGAAAAATAGTATTACCAAATACGTTTTTTTTTCAAAGAATAGTGTTTACCGGCTATACGTTTTTTGAAAAATAGTATTACCAACTATACGTTTTTTTTAAACAAAGAATAGTGTTACCGTAACGTTTTTTGAAAATAGTATTACCAACTATACGTTTTTTTCAAAGAATAGTGTTACCGGCTATACGTTTTTGAAAATAGTATTACCAGCTATACGTTTTTTTCAAAAATAGTGTTACCGGCTATACGTTTTTTGAAAATAGTATTACCAATATACGTTTTTTTTCAAAGAATAGTGTTACCAGCTATACGTTTTTGAAAAATAGTATTACCAGCTATACGTTTTTTTTTCAAAGAATAGTTTACCGGCTATACGTTTTTGAAAAATAGTATTACCAAGATACGTTTTTTTCAAAGAATAGTGTTACCGGCTATACGTTTTTGAAAAAATAGTATTACCAGCTATACGTTTTTTTCAAAGAATAGTGTTACCGGCTATACGTTTTTTTGAAAAATAGTATTACCAGCTATACGTTTTTTTCAAAAGAATAGTGTTACCGGCTATACGTTTTTGAAAAAAATTACCAACTATACGTTTTTTTCAAAGAATAGTGTTACCGGCTATACGTTTTGAAAATAGTATTACCAGCTATACGTTTTTTTTTCAAAGAATAGTGTTACCGGCTATACGTTTTTTTGAAAATAATATTACCAACTATACGTTTTTTTTTTCAAAAAATAGTGTTACCGGCTATACGTTTTTGAAAAATAGTATTACCAGCTATACGTTTTTTTCAAAGAATAGTGTTACCGGCTATACGTTTTTTGAAATTAGTATTACCAATATCCGTTTTTTTTTTTTTTTTCAAAGAATAACCGGCTATACGTTTTTTGAAAAATAGTATTACAAAAAAATATACGTTTTTTTTTTTCAAAAATAGTGTTACCGGCTATACGTTTTGAAAAAATAGTATTACCAACTATACGTTTTTTTTTCAAGAATAGTGTTACCGGCTATACGTTTTTGAAAATAGTATTACCAGCTATACGTTTTTTTTTCAAAGAATAGTGTTACCGGCTATACGTTTTTGAAAAATAGTATTACCAAGCGTTTTTTCAAAGAATAGTGTTACCGGCTATACGTTTTGAAAAATAGTATTACCAGCTATACGTTTTTTTTTCAAAGAATAGTGTTACCGGCTATACGTTTTTTTGAAAAATAGTATTACCAACTATACGTTTTTTTCAAAAAAATTAATAGTGTTACCGGCTATACGTTTTTTTCAAAATAGTATTACCAATTATACGTTTTTTTTTTACAAAAAATAGTGTTACCGGCTATACGTTTTGAAAAATAGTATTACCATCTATACGTTTTTTTTCAAAAATAGTGTTACCGGCTATACGTTTTTTTTGAAAAATAGTATTACCAACTATACGTTTTTTTTCAAAGAATAGTGTTACCGGCTATACGTTTTTGAAAATAGTATTACCAACTATACGTTTTTTTTTCAAAGAATAGTGTTACCGGCTATACGCTTTTGAAAATAGTATTACCAGCTATACGTTTTTTTTTTAATTAGTGTTACCGGCTATACGCTTTTGAAAAAAATTACCAAAATACGTTTTTTTTTCAAAAAAATAGTGTTACCGGCTATACGTTTTTTGAAAAATAGTATTACCAACTATACGTTTTTTTTCAAGAATAGTGTTACCGGCTATACGTTTTTGAAAAATAGTATTTTTCAGCTATAATTTTTTTCAAAAAATAGTGTTACCGGCTATACGTTTTTTCAAAAATAGTATTACCAGTATACAGTTTTTTTCAAAGAATAGTGTTACCGGCTATACGTTTTTTCAAAAATAGTATTACCAGCTATTTTTTTCAAAAAATAGTGTTACCGGCTATACGTTTTTTGAAAAATAGTATTACCAGCTATACGTTTTTTTTCAAAGAATAGTGTTACCGGCTATACGTTTTTTTGAAATAGTATTACCAGCTATACGTTTTTTTTCAAGAATAGTGTTACCGGCTATACGTTTTTGAAAAAAGTATTACCAAATACGTTTTTTTTCAAGAATAGTGTTACCGGCTATACGTTTTTGAAAAATATGTATTACCAGCTATACGTTTTTTTTCAAAGAATAGTGTTACCGGCTATACGTTTTTGAAAAATAGTATTACCAGCTATACGTTTTTTTTTTCAAAGAATAGTGTTACCAGCTATACGTTTTGAAAATAGTATTACCAAATACGTTTTTTTTTCAAAAATAGTGTTACCGGCTATACGTTTTTGAAAAATAGTATTACCAACTATACGTTTTTTTTTTTAACCGGCTATACGTTTTTGAAAAATAGTAACCAGCTTTGTTTTTTTCAAAGAATAGTGTTACCGGCTATACGTTTTTGAAAAATAGTATTACCAACTATACGTTTTTTTTCAAAGAATAGTGTTACCGGCTATAATTTTTTGAAAAATAGTATTACCAGCTATACGTTTTTTCAAAGAATAGTGTTACCATGTATACGTTTTTGAAAAATAGTATTACCAGCTATACGTTTTTTTTCAAAGAATAGTGTTACCGGCTATACGTTTTTGAAAAAAAAGTATTACCAGCTATACGTTTTTTTCAAAGAATAGTGTTACCGGCTATACGTTTTTGAAAAATAGTATTACCAGCTATACGTTTTTTTTTCAAAGAATAGTGTTACCGGCTATACGTTTTTTTGAAAAATAGTATTACCAACTATACGTTTTTTTCAAACTAGTGTTACCGGCTATACGTTTTTGAAAAATAGTATTACCAACTATACGTTTTTTTTTCAAAGAATAGTGTTACCAAATACGTTTTTTGAAAAATAGTATTACCAATATACGTTTTTTTTTTTCAAAGAATAGTGTTACCGGCTATACGTTTTTGAAAAATAGTATTACCAACTATACGTTTTTTTTCAAAGAATAGTGTTACCGGCTATACGTTTTTGAAAAATAGTATTACCAACTATACGTTTTTTTTCAAAAATAGTGTTACCGGCTATACGTTTTGAAAAATAGTATTACCAGCTATACGTTTTTTTCAAAGAATAGTGTTACCGGCTATACGCTTTTGAAAAAATAGTATTACCAACTATACGTTTTTTTTCAAAGAATAATGTTACCGGCTATACGTTTTTGAAAAATAGTATTACCAGCTATACGTTTTTTTTTAGTGTTACCGGCTTACGTTTTTGAAAAATAGTATTACCAACTATACGTTTTTTTTACAAAGAATAGTGTTACCGGCTATAAAAAATAGTATTAATATACGTTTTTTTTCAAAGAATAGTGTTACCGGCTATACGTTTTGAAAAATAGTATTACCAACTATACGTTTTTTTTTTCAAGAATAGTGTTACCGGCTATACGTTTTTGAAAAATAGTATTACCACATACGTTTTTTTTTTCAAAAGAATAGTGTTACCGGCTATAATATGTTTTTGAAAAATAGTATTACCAACTATACGTTTTTTTTTTCTTTTAAAGAATAGTGTTACCGGCTATACGTTTTGAAAAATAGTATTACCAGCTATACGTTTTTTTTTTCAAAGAATAGTGTTACCGGCTATACGTTTTTTGAAAAATAGTATTACCAGCTATACGTTTTTTTTTTCAAGAATAGTGTTACCGGCTATACGTTTTGAAAAATAGTATTACCAAATACGTTTTTTTTCAAAGAATATGTTACCGGCTATACGGTTTTGAAAAATATATATTACCAGCTATACGTTTTTTTTCAAAGAATAGTGTTACCGGCTATACGTTTTTGAAAAATAGTATTACCAATATACGTTTTTTTTTTCAAAGAATAGTGTTACCGGCTATACGTTTTGAAAAAATAGTATTACCAACATACGTTTTTTTCAAAGAATAGTGTTGCCGGCTATACGTTTTTGAAAAATAGTATTACCAACTATACGTTTTTTTCAAAGAATAGTGTTACCGGCTATACGCTTTTGAAAAATAGTATTACCAGCTATACGTTTTTTTTTCAAGAATAGTGTTACCGGCTATACGCTTTTGAAAAATAGTATTACCAGCTATACGTTTTTTTTTCAAAGAATAGTGTTACCGGCTATACGTTTTTTGAAAAATAGTATTACCAGCTATACGTTTTTTTTTTTTCAAAGAATAGTGTTACCGGCTATACGTTTTTGAAAATAGTATTACCAGCTATACGTTTTTTTTTCAAAGAATAGTATTACCAGCTATACGTTTTTGAAAGAATAATGTTGCCAGCTGTACGTTTTTGAAAAAATCATATTACCAGCGATACATTGTTAAGGAAAAAATATTAGCAGAAATAGATTTTTGAGAAAAAAAAATATTACCATGAAAAAAAAGTTGTCGGCATTAAATGACACATTGAGGTTGATATGCCGTAAAACAAAGCAAACCAAACGAAACCAAAACATTGACCACAATTTATCTCGTGGTTGACAGTTTTTTTTAATTATAAGGCTGACTACGAATTATCTTGTGTTTGTCATTTTCTGATATATTTCAGAATTCCAGAAAAAGTAACGCAAGGAACCATTTTGATATAAACAAAAAAAACACCATTAACTAATTCTACTGTAACCAGATGCACAAAAAATGAAAAAGTTGAGTATCTATCTATTGAGTATCTCTTTCTCTCTCTCTCTCTCTCTCTCTCTCTCTCTCTATATATATATATATATATATATATATATATATATATATATATATATATTCACATACGGCTTGCCTACAAGCAGGATTGTTCATAACCATTTTCGATTCTCACCCGTCGAAGTGCAGTTGTAATGCACCGAAACGAAGTTGCATCTTTGTAGTAAATAAAATGCTTTTGTCTATATGAAAAAATAATATATATATATATATATATATATATATATATATATATATATATATATGTGTGTATGTATGTATGTATTAAATATCTATCTATCTATCTATTTATCTATATACAGTACAAAGTCGGAATAGATGGAATAAACTTCTAGTAACCAAAAACAAAAAAAAAAAAAAAAGGCAGAGTGTAACATTTAGAAAATTTACTTTTTTTCTAGTTTTTATGTTTCTGTCAAATACCATATTTTTGAAAATTTTCATGATTTTTTGCTGCTTTTGTCTGCTTTTCATACAGCGGAAACCTACTTTTTGTCTCAACTACTGGTAGACGGTATTTTTTCTATCTTTCAACATCTTAGTTTCTTAATTTAATATTGCTGGAGTTTTAATTTATTCAAGGCATGCTAGTGGCACGCCCGCTTTGCTTGTGGGGGAAATGCTTAAAACATATCGCAAAAAAAGCATTTTGTAACACGATAAACTTATGCTTTGGAATATTTTCTTAGCGGGGCATAACTGTAACGAATATGTAACGTGAAGTTTTTTCTTAGCAGGGCATAATTGTAATGAATATGTAACGTGGAAGCTTTTTCTTAGCGGGACATAACTGTAACGAATATGTAATGTGAACGTTTTTTTTTTTTTTAGCGAGGTATAACTGTAACGACTATGTAATGTGAACGTTTTTTCTTAGTGGGGCATAACTGTAACGAATATTGGCCTAAATTAGTCTTCAATAGAAAAGAAAATTAAAGTATGAATAAACAATCACCTTTTAAAACTTTGAAAATGTTCGACATCAGTATAATTAGATACCACCCCAAAAAAAGCGATACCTAATTTTAAAAATTAAAAACATTTCTTGATGTTTTTAATTTTAGTTTGAATTCAGGCTAATAGATTAAATCTAATATTTCCAATATGCAAAATACTTTGCTAATTTCAAAATGAATTTAAATTGATCGGAATGGGTTTTTCTTGTTTTAATTATCAGTAAAAACGCTAAAATCGCCCACATTACTTCCCTATATAGTTTTTCTCGGCCGAGTCCATCTTTCAAATCTATAATTCAACCAATTCGCCCTTGTATGGAATACTGCTGCCATATATAGCCTGGAGTCCCCGCCGTTCGTTTTAAGCTCCTCGACAAAATCCAGAGACGGATATGCAATGTGATGGGCTCTGATATGGCATTTCTTTTACAGTCGCTCTCTCACAGACGTGCCGTCGCTTCCCTCTGTCTTTTCTACAAATACTTTCACCGTAACTGCTACGATGAGCTACTTTCGCTGGTTCCCAAACTGCATGAATTTAAGCGTACTACTAGGTTAGAATCTCAATCTCACCCTTTCACTGACGAAACGGTTAAATGTAGCCGTCTCTTCTACTCCAATAGATTCATGTCTCGCACTTCCCGTCTGTCGAACTCCCTTCCTCTTACTTGCTTCCCTGATTGTTATAATCTCCAACTATTCAAATACAATGTCAATCGACATCTCCAGATTCCTTGATCTATTCCACGTCCTTCTCTACATCTTTTCCTCTATCAGGCCTCTTTACTCTTACTCTCTGTAACCATGTTAGTGTCACTCCCGCTTGGCTTGGGGGTGAAATGCTTAAAAAAATATCACAAAAAAGCATTTTTTAACACGATAAACTTATGCTTTGGAATATTTTCTTAGCGAGGCATAACTGTAACGAATATGTTACGTGAAAGTTTTTTCTTAGCGGGGCATAACTATAACGAATATGTAACGTGAATGGTTTTTCTTAACGGGGTATAACTGTAACGAATATGTAACGTGAACTTTTTTCTTAGCGGGGCATAACTGTAATGAATATGTAACATGGAAGCTTTTTCTTAGCGGGACATAACTGTAACGATATTTGTAATGTGAACGTTTTTTTTTTCTTAGCGGGGTATAACTGTAACGACTATGTAATGTGAACGTTTTTTCTTAGCGGGGCATAACTGTAACGAATACATAACGTGAATGTTTTTTCTTAGCGTTGCATAACTGTAACGAATATGCAACGCGAATATTTTTTCTTAGCGGGGCATAACTAACGAATATGTAACGTAAACGTATTTTTCATAACGGGGCATAACTGTAACGAATATGCAACGCGAACGTTTTTTCTTAGCGGGGGATAACCGTAACGACTATGTAACGTGAACGTTTTTTCTTAGCCGGGCATAACTGTAAGGAATATGCAACGCGAACGTTTTTCTTAGCGGGGCATAACTGTAACGAATATGTAACGTGAACGTTTTTTTATATAATTTTATTACCTACCCTGTTATCTTAAAAATTTAAAAACATTATCTATTTTTTTGTATTTTAGGTACTTGACTTTATAGTCTTACAAAGATACGTGTTGAGAAAATGTTAGAAAATAAATTTTAACTTTACTACAGTTACCGCTATTTTCTGATAATGTCGCGTTTGGACATCTGTATTTACAAAAATCAACACGTTATGCAGACATAAAATAAATTCAAATTTCTTTTTAAAATATTGGGACCGTTGAATTGTAATGTGCTTTTCCATTTGTGGAGTAATGGATTGAGGGATCGGAGAGCCGAGTTCAAATTCCAGTCGAATCCATTACATTCACTTACGTGCTAATACACTTGGGAAAGATCTGAATCATCCTTCTTCTCCCAGCTTTGAGTAAATAGCAGGATAGGCAGGGTTTTATAGCCTTGGACGGCAACTGATTTACCGCAGAAAGAAATGGTAACCTACTGCGGGAAAAATTTGCCTCGTCAGTCATATACCGAAAGATACATGATCGCCTAAGCGTGTATCACGCATGGCACATAACTGACTGAAACATAGTGTAATATCACTTAATCGCTACAAATTAATATAAAATTTTAAAGATTATTCTAATTAAAATTTTTTGAAAAATTAAAACATTTCTTGTAAAAATTCATTATTCATCGACAGATTTTTTTCTTAAGATAATAGTGCCTATGATATATCTTATTCATAAAAGCAATTGAAAGCTTTTCTAATTAAATAATGACTTAGTTTTATTGCATTTTTATTTTATGATTAAGAGCAGATTTTCTGTAATTCGTGGTCCTATTTGACAAAAAAAAAAAAAAAAAAAAAGTGATTTAAATCTCCGAGGACGTGTTCTTATAATTAATGTAAACATTAAGGGCTACGAAAAAGAATTTCTCGAAATTTCATAAAATTAAATAAGTTGTGGTAGGGGGTGGTAACAGATGATATATTTTTATAAAGATTTTCTAAAAAAGAAACATTTCAAAAAATAATTTCATTAATTTTCGAATAATTCCTGAAAGTTTAATAAAAATCCAACAATTACTTGAATTTCGCAAGAATTTACAAATCAATGAGTTTTAATCGCAAAAAAAAAAAAAATCGCTGAAAGTTCCCATATGAATTTATGGTACAAAAGTTCCCATATTAATTTATCGTACAACTTTGACACCAGGAAAACAAGATTTTTAATCAAAATCTCAAAGGTACTAAAAAGTATTTTAAAAAAATAATTATTACATCAGGAAATCCTTTGATCTTTCCACTTTATAATAACATAAAGCTTTTGACAATAAAACTTTGTTTTTATTAATTTTGGGCGGGGGCATTTTTTATCATGTATGCTCATTCTTTGGGGGTACCTAAATATAAGGCTTGCTCTTGCTTTCAGGTTGTCTTTCTAGCATCATCATGTTCCATTTTGTACCATTTCTACTACTGGACTTGTGAATATCCTGAACATACACAAACTTACTGATGTATACACATCATGCATCTTACTTATTATAAAACGCAGATTGTGTGTGTGTGTGTGTGTGTGTGTGTGTCTGTACGTTTATATATTGGATCGGATTTCCTACATTTTTCAACCGATTTCAACAAAACTTCACAGGACTGCGAAAATTACTTTGCCGTGGTTCTGACAGCGCCAAAAATTGAAAAACACAATTGTTTTTGCACGAAATCAATTTGAAAACACGATAAAACACGATTCTGTCGCCAGAATGAAAGTGGGGGAATTCATATCGAGTTATACTTATTATAAAACCCAGGTTGTTTGGGTGTGTGTGTCTGTGTTCGTTTATATATGGGATCGGATTTCCTACATTTTTCAACCGATTTCAACAAAGCTTCACTTTTTGGGGGCAGGTAGTGTTTCTTATTGTCTTGCACACTTTATTCTTTATTTTTACATTCAGAATGCTTTAAAAATTCCATTTACAAGGCAATTGTTTATAATAAAATTCTATTCAATCGGGAGACTCATAACAATTGAAAACAATGTTTTTGTTTGAGTTTAGGTTTGACCAATTCGTAAAAAAAAAAAAAAAAAAAAAAAACTAATTAAGACATGTGTGTCCGTCAACCTTAAACAATAATCTTTGTCACTTTTATTTTTCAGTCTTTATGATGGTCGATACTTGATCTATCTCTTACTGTTACATCCCCGGGCAACAGGAAAGTATTTACATATGTAGGAAAGATCTACTTGTAAAATTGTTAGAAAGACAAAGTCCAAAAGATTGTATTCTTGGTAAGTTGATAAATATATATATTATTTTTTTAATTGAGGACAGCTGTGTTTGACCCCAATATGCAAGTACCCAATGAGGATCGAGCTTATAAATAGTGACTTTAAACATCACCCATTGCAACATTGTTGCATTATGATTGAAACTTCATATTTCTAAATCGGTAGACAGGAACACATTGAAATAAAGAAACAGTCATATGGAGATGAAAAGATAGGGTTATCTTGAGTATTTCCCATCTCTTTTTAACTGACAAGTTATTGTTGTTTTTTAGGCCAGTGGTTCACAGACGTTTTTGTTTTTTTGTTGTTTTTTTCTTTTTTTGCATTACTGCACCCTTTCGTACCAAAACCCAACCCTAATGCCTCCACCCTCTGACAATTGATTGGATTTTTTGCTAGTATTGCATGTCAAATGAGTATTTCAAAATTGTCAAATTAGCATGTCAAATTAGTATTTCCTATAATAACTGTTATATAAATGGGATACACTGTCAAGTGAAAACAAGATACACTTCAGCTACAATGTGGGTGGGTGTAGTGTATATTATGATTCAGATGTGCTACTGCCACTCTCTGGCTGCCCAATTTTACTCACCGCCCGTTGGATCTTTCCACCGTCCGGGTGGGGGTATTGGGGCGGTACCACTCACTTTGGGAATCACTGCTTTATTCACTAGGGCTACTAACCTTAAAGAGGCACCTCTCCTAGTATCTTTCCTCAAATATAAGGAAATTAAGTATCAGACACATAATGACAACCTTTTTAGGAATGGATTAAACTAATACATAGCTTGTAGTATACATTATATACATTATAAAGGGACGCTAAACTAAACTAATAATACATATAAATATTAAATCACAAATGATTTATTAATAATGATAGACTTCTTTCAACATCTGCCTGAGATGAAATTTTGTAACTATTTACACTATTTATATTGTTCGGACTGATGTCCTCATCTTTATTGTCATATCCAGGACGTTTCAACCGTTGTACTCTCCGTCCTTCTTCAGGTTATATACGTTAGAATTTTGAACCGAACCCTTTATTTAGTACACGGAGGGGTAGATTGTTTTAGTTCCACTTGCCATG
>CAHIKZ030004433.1:915000-945000 GCA_903632075.3 Acanthosepion pharaonis | reverse complement strand
TCGTGGGTTATTTCACGTCGTCTCATGTCACAACTTAAACGAGAGGCCACGAAGAACCCTGGACTTACCGATCAAGAGCTTTTCAGTCGCATTGGGGATCCTACTGTATCTAAAAGTACTCAGTGTCGGTATCTGAGGGAAATAGCAACAACAGTCAAACCTGTATCGAAGCCTCTGTTGACGAGAAATCACATTCAAAATCGATGGAAATGAGCCGAGGACAATATGAAGATTGACTTCTCTAAAGTTTTGTTCACAGACGAAACTCGAGCAACACTTGATGGGCCAGATAGATGGTGCAAAGGCTGGGTAATGAACGGACAGAATCGCCATCAGCATTTGAGACGCCAACAAGGCGGTGGAGGCATAATGATCTGGGGTGGTATTATTGGAGAAACATTAGTGGGCCCATGGAGAGTACCAGATGGCATCAAAATGACTGCTGATGCATACATAGCGTTTATGAAGGAGCATCTTGAACCGTGGATGAAAAGGCAAAGAGTTGCCTTCAGAAGGACATTGATTTTATGCAAGATGATGCATTTTATGCATTATCTTGTATAAAATAATGCATAAAATCACATGCTGCTCACAAGAATACGACCTCAAAAAATGAAGTGGCCAGCAAATTGTTCGGATTTGAACCCAATCGAAAACCTTTGGAGCATCATGAAGCGAAGACTGTACGCCAACGGACGACAATTCAGGAGCAACGCTGAGTTTTGGAAAGCAATTCTTGACATATCTCGCGGCCTTATAGCATATGACATCCTACAATTAACAAATTCTATGGATCGTCGACTTCTTCAACTAATTTCAAAACAGGGAAAGCACATTCCCTATTAATTTGTTTAAAACTGTGCCTTTGTTCGTATCTGTTATTATTTGTTTGATTATCTTATTTATTAGCTTCTTTTGATCATAAAAATTCACGTGCAACATTAATAAACGCTTTGTTTGCTCAATTCTGGGAATTTTACTAAACCTTTCTAATAATTTGGCACAATCAAATCACCGTGCTGATAACAAATATGGCGCCAGTTTGTTTACACTGCACAGATCAGTACGAAAATTTCAGTGATTGTGTGGGTCAGTGTTGCCAACATTGTGTGAAAATTTTGTGTGAATTGATTAGACGGTTTTTGAAATATTAGAAAAAAAGTTATCTCGATAATAATTTGGCACGCATGTAAATAATCCCATTAAACAAACCAACTGATCTATCGTAAATAAGCGACAATCAAATTAATGAGTCCAGTTTTTCAAAGAAATATAATTTAAGAAAAGCGCCATTCAAATATAACAATTACCTCCCTTTAATTTTCTACGTTTGGATTTTTGGTGAAGTGAACCATACGACAAAGTGAAGATTCGATTTAACGCTTTCAGTGAAGTCAGTTATCGTACATTTATGAACCGGATCAAAATTTGCTATTAGGATAATCCAATACTGTCCCTATGTTACGTATGCTGATTAGGATCACTGTTATTAAAGTCAATCCTGTAATTTATTTCTGGATTTAGATTTTGGAAAAAACAAACTTTTCTATTATGATGCGTTGTTTTTCATTTCTGGGAGTTAAGTGCCGTACATGATACGCCTTTGGGCAACGATGTCTCTTTCGATTCATGACTAACTAGGAAGAAGATGGCATTTCTTCTACGATAGACTAGTTGCCAAACAAGGCTATAGGACACAGCCTGTCCTACTATTCAACCCATAGCTAGGGGAAGGAGAGTTGGATTTCTACTTTTAAGTGAATGCAACGAACTCGACTGGAATTCGAACTCTGCTCTCCAATTTCTCATATCGAGACGATATCCATTAAACCACAACCTCATTAATCTACCGACCTAAAATGTTTTTCTAAATTTTGAGCGAAAACAGTGACTTTTAAACACAGATTTTCGAGGATGGTGCTTTTCCAAGCGTATCTTAGGCGTGGCCCAAAGCCGAAAGTATGGGGTACCCAGTGACGATCGAACTCATTACTCGACAAGCTTGCTAACCATTACACCACGTCGAGGTTCTCAAAAAGATTTTTGTGAATGATGAAAATATACATTGAGAAAAAATACGTTCCACTTTCTTTCTGGATTTACAATTTACTCCAAGTAACTGTTTTCTATTTTTAACTCGTTTTTATAGCCAAATATTCAAATGAGTTCCATTCATTAGTTCCACCTGTTCAGACCATTGCTTCTGTGCCCCTTCCACAGAGTCGAATCACCCTTATTTCCACACCCAGTGTTTCAAAGAAAGATCCACTCAGACAGTAAAGTGACATTTTGTGGAACAGACGTACTTCTCTGAACCCTTTATCCTCGTCAACTCAAAAGTCAATAATTATCTATCCTTCTTGTCCTATGGTTATCGATCCCTGTATTGGGTGAAATTTGGTTAAAAATCCATTTCTTACCTGATGAGAAGATAAGAAGAGTAAAAGAATTATCGACTATCTACAACAACTCCTGAGAAAATATATTTTTCGAAGTTATATTTATTTTCATATCTATATTATAAAAGAAATGCTGGTTCTCTGTTCGTGGGTTTTGTGTGACTGCGCATGCGTGTATGTAATGCAGATGTAAATGTTTGTGCTGTGCGTCGGTAACTTACATAGTCTTGTGCCAAACGTATACACATAATGTGATTATGTTTGAAATAAGACATTAGACTAATACTTTCCCCTCTTCCCAGTTTAGACAACCCCTTTCCTTTCCTGGCAATAAAAAAACACTTAATTTTCGAATCCCTAAAAAATTAGGTAATTGTGATTTTATTGAACTTTTCAAAAATTCTTCGGTAATTAAAAGATTTTTTTAAAAGTTTGTAGAAATATTTTTAGGGTTGTCATTGAATTAAAGAACACATACACCTACGCATGCGCGCGCGCTCACACACACACACACATACACAATGCAGACAAAAATATTTATTATATTGTTTATTTACAAGAGTTTTTTAATTACAACATTCGAAAACCTAATATTAATGCAAGGCAATGCAATTTATCGAATGTAACGCAAGGTCAGTTTAAAGAGAATTTAATGGCAATAACGGGAAAAAAATTGCACAAGCCCCCTTGCCATTTCCTCTTCTGAGACGCCTCAATGAAATCAGCCCCCTTCTGAAGGAGAGGTACTGCCTGAGGGATGCTCCCCACCGGGTCTTGATCTAATATTATTTGAAACTTCCCCGGTAAACGTGTCAGGAAAATATGACTCATTAGAAAATTCAAAACATGAAACCCGTGAAATTTTCACTGGTCTTGTTAGTCATATAGAAAGGAATAAGAAAGAAATCTTTTCGAGTGCTGAGTGACTTTGAAATTGGGTTATTTCAAATCAGCGTTGTTTTCCGTCCCTATCTTAAATCATTTCCGTGATACCCTTCCACCTCACCAATGCTTAGTTTAAATCCCTAACCTCTCTAATCCTATTTTAACCCATCCTTTTCAGTCTTATTTTCCGTATTTCTTTCAAGACATTTCCTTTCCTGTATGTATTTAAGCGCTATCTGTATTTTTTTCTGTCAGATCCTTCAAAGCCATCTTTTAACGATTTCGTTTTCGGCTTAAAGTCAACCTCCCCACTATTTCTCTAACGTCTGAAATGCTTACTGTCTTTGTAAAATCTCTATTTGCTTTTATTCGTAAAAAAAAAAAATGACTGTTTTTTTTCTGGTCCGCCTTTGCTTGGATCTTAAATTTGTTTCTCTGTTTTACTATTCATCTGCCCTGAGTACCATTTTTAGATTCGTTTTTAGTTTCAATGTTTTTTTAAATTTTTTTTTCCTTTTCCAGCCTCTCTCTCTTTTACTCACTCAATAGCATTCTCTCTTCCTCTTCTCACAGTCTCTTCTTTTCTCCTCCTCTTTACCACTTTCCTTCCTTCTTTCTTTCTTTCTTTCTTTCTTTCTTTCTTTCTTTCTTTCTTTCTTTCTCATTTCCTATTTACTTCCCTCTTTTTCCTTATCTTCTTTCTCGTTCTCTCTACTCCATGTTCTCTCTTCGTCTTTCGTCTTTTCTTCTCCTCTCTCCCTATCTTTGTTTCTATCTTTATTCCTCTTCCCTTTCCCTTTCCTCTATGTCTCCACTCATCTCTCCCCATTCTTATCTTCGTCTCTCTTACCGTCTTTCATCTTTTCCATGTCTTCGTTTATCAACCTCTTCCATCTCCCTTTTCCTTTCTCCTTCCATCTTTCTCTCTTCCTGTCATTTTCTCCCGTTTTCCTCCTTTCACTCTTTTCCTACAATAGTTTTCCTTGTTTTATAGTTCAGACTATTCATTATTTTTGTCTGTCTATTATTCATACTTTGTCACTCAATATCATTTGCCTGAAAACATTTCCGGTTCCTCTCCATTCGTTTCTCGGGTGTTCGTTTTTATTTTATTTGTTGAACACAGAAAAAGATCGTAAGCAAAAAAAAAGGGTCAAATCAAAACCAGGTTGACAGAGGAAGAAACACTTCAGAAGTCAGGAATTGAATTTGCCTAAAGTAATTGAAAATATATGCTTCTGTTTTTCATTTATAAACACTGCATATGTTAGAATAAGTTTTTATGCAAAAAGAAGTCAGAATGTATGGTTGTCAGCCCAAAATGCGAATAGCTGCAAACAGCCTAAGATATCAACAGCCCAAGATGAGAACAGCACAAATTGCGAATAGTCCAAGATACAAACAGCTCAAGATATCAACAGTCCAAGAAGCGAACAGTTCAAGATATCAACAATCAAAAATACGTATAGTCCAAGATGCGAATAGGCCAAGATGCGAGCAGCACCAGATGCGAACAGCCCAAGATATCAACAGACCAGTATGAGACTAGCCCAAGATGCGAATACCACAGATATCAATAGGCCAAAATGCGAACAGCCGAAGATACGAACAGCCGAAGATATCACAGCCTAAGATGCGAACAACTCAAGCTATCAATAACCCAAGATGCGAATAGCCCAAGACATCAACAGCTCAAGATGCGAACGTCACAAGATATCAACAGCTCAAGATACGAATAGACCAAGATGCGAACAGCCCATGATGCGAACAGCCCAAAATATCAACAGCCCAAGATACAAATAGCCCAAGATTCAACCAGCCCAAGATAACAATCAGCCAAAGATATCAACAGCCGAAGTTGTGAACAGCCCAAGATATCAATAACCCAAGATGCGAACAGTCCAAGACATCAACAGCTCAAGATATAAATAGCCCAAAATGTGAACAGGCCAAAATACGAACAGCCGAAGATATCACAGACAAAGTTGCGAACAGCCGAAGATATCTATTGCCCAAGATGCGAATAGCCCAAGATGCGAAGAGCCCAAGATGCAAACAGCTCAAGATGTCAACAGCCTATGATGCATATAGCCGAAGATGCGAACAGCTCAAGAAGCAAACAGCCCACGATATCAACAGCTCAAGATATAAATAGCCCAAAATGGAAACAGGCCAAGATACGAACAACTCAAGATATCAATATCCCAAGATGCGCACAGCCCATGATATCAACAGCCCAAGATATCAACAGCCGAAGTTGCGAACAGGCCAAGATATCAATAGCCCAAGATGCGAACAGCCCAAGATGCGAACAGATCAATGTATCAACAGCTCAAGATATGAATAGGTCAAGATCCGAACAGTCCAATATATCAACAGCCCATGATACGAATAGCCCAAGATGTGAATATTCTAACATGCGAACAGCCCAAGATGCAAACAGCTCAAGATATCAATAATAGAACAATTCAGAAGATAACAATTGACGTTACATTTAAATTTTTGAAGATAAAAGTTGACAAGGAAACAGTAAACTGGAAGCATAGGACTTATGGCTACATTTCACCATTTCAACTGTAGAATGATGAGAACTTGCCGCCAATCATTAATTTGATACAACTTGTTACCCAATCGTTGCAAGATTGTTTTCTTTATTTTCATGTATAACAATTGTTTATGACAATTGTTTATCATTGTATATAACTTTGTTTATTCTTTACTTCACAGCTCTGATAATGAGTGGTGAAAGATTGCAATTAGAGCCATTTTATATCACCTGTGTAAAGAAGGTGTACTGATTTCGGGGGGAGGGCAGAAGCAATAGAAATTTATGATGTGCAAGACACATAAATTGGCACCAAACGTTTGACATAAAACTGGCTCAGCAGTTGCAAGGAAGGTAAAACCAACCTCGAAGACAAACCGAAGACAGGGAGACGTTATGTTGTGCGAGATGAGGTTTTGCTTGATATGGTTGAACAACAACCAAGCACTCATACATTGTCGACAGACCGTGATACTTCACTAAGCATCATCAATTGACACCTCCATGAGCTTGGACTTGTGACTAAACGCTTTCGGGAAGAACTTATTGTCAAACAAAGGCAGTTGAAACAATAGGTGACCTTCAATGTTTTGCGGAATTTCGAGGGGATGTTTCAGAAGGTGAACACCGACATTTCAACAACCGTAGACAAAGATCCCGATTGAAAGAAGGTGATCCAGAAAGAGACTCAGCCAAAAATTCCGATGGAAAGAAGGTGATCCAGAGACTCAGCCAAAGATCCCTATGGAAAGAAGGGTATCTAGAAAGAGCCTCAGCCAAAAATTCGGATGGAAAGAAGGTGATCCAGAGACTCAGCCAAAGATCCCGATAGAAAGAAGGGTATCTAGAAAGAGCCTCAGCCAAAAATTCGGATGGAAAGAAGGTGATCCAGAGACTCAGCCAAAGATCCCTATGGAAAGAAGGGTATCTAGAAAGAGCCACAGCCAAAAATTCGGATGGAAAGAAGGTGATCCAGAGACTCAGCCAAAGATCCCTATGGAAAGAAGGGTATCTAGAAAGAGCCTCAGCCAAAAATTCGGATGGAAAGAAGGTGATCCAGAGACTCAGCCAAAGATCCCTATGGAAAGAAGGGTATCTAGAAAGAGCCTCAGCCAAAAATTCCGATGGAAAGAAGGTGATCCAGAGACTCAGCCAAAGATCCCTATGGAAAGAAGGGTATCTAGAAAGAGCCTCAGCCAAAAATTCGGATGGAAAGAAGGTGATCCAGAGACTCAGCCAAAGATCCCTATGGAAAGAAGGGTATCTAGAAAGAGCCTCAGCCGAAAATTCGGATGGAAAGAAGGTGATCCAGAGACTCAGCCAAAGATCCCGATGGAAAGAAGGGTATCTAGAAAGAGCCTCAGCCAAAAATTCGGATGGAAAAAGAAGGTGATCCAGAGACTCAGCCAAAGATCCCGATGGAAAGAAGGGTATCCAGAAAGAGCCTCAGCCAAAAATTCTGATGGAAAGAAGGTGATCCAGAGACTCAGCCAAAGATCCCGATGGAAAGAAGGGTATCCAGAAAGAGCCTCAGCCAAAAATTCCGATGGAAAGAAGGTGATCCAGAGACTCAGCCAAAGATCCCGATGGAAAGAAGGGTATCCAGAAAGAGCCTCAGCCAAAAATTCGGATGGAAAGAAGGTGATCCAGAGACTCAGCCAAAGATCCCGATTGAAAGAAGGTGATCCAGAAAGAGACTCAGCCAAAATTCCGATGGAAAGAAGGTGATCCAGAGACTCAGCCAAAGATCCCTATGGAAAGAAGGGTATCTAGAAAGAGCCTCAGCCAAAAATTCGGATGGAAAGAAGGTGATCCAGAGACTCAGCCAAAGATCCCGATAGAAAGAAGGGTATCTAGAAAGAGCCTCAGCCAAAAATTCGGATGGAAAGAAGGTGATCCAGAGACTCAGCCAAAGATCCCTATGGAAAGAAGGGTATCTAGAAAGAGCCTCAGCCAAAAATTCGGATGGAAAGAAGGTGATCCAGAGACTCAGCCAAAGATCCCGATGGAAAGAAGGGTATCTAGAAAGAGCCTCAGCCAAAAATTCGGATGGAAAGAAGGTGATCCAGAGACTCAGCCAAAGATCCCTATGGAAAGAAGGGTATCTAGAAAGAGCCTCAGCCAAAAATTCGGATGGAAAGAAGGTGATCCAGAGACTCAGCCAAAGATCCCTATGGAAAGAAGGGTATCTAGAAAGAGCCTCAGCCAAAAATTCGGATGGAAAGAAGGTGATCCAGAGACTCAGCCAAAGATCCCGATAGAAAGAAGGGTATCTAGAAAGAGCCTCAGCCAAAAATTCGGATGGAAAGAAGGTGATCCAGAGACTCAGCCAAAGATCCCTATGGAAAGAAGGGTATCTAGAAAGAGCCTCAGCCAAAAATTCGGATGGAAAGAAGGTGATCCAGAGACTCAGCCAAAGATCCCTATGGAAAGAAGGGTATCTAGAAAGAGCCTCAGCCAAAAAAATTCGGATGGAAAGAAGGTGATCCAGAGACTCAGCCAAAGATCCCTATAGAAAGAAGGGTATCTAGAAAGAGCCTCAGCCAAAAATTCGGATGGAAAGAAGGTGATCCAGAGACTCAGCCAAAGATCCCTATGGAAAGAAGGGTATCTAGAAAGAGCCTCAGCCAAAAATCGGATGGAAAGAAGGTGATCCAGAGACTCAGCCAAAGATCCCGATAGAAAGAAGGGTATCTAGAAAGAGCCTCAGCCAAAATTCGGATGGAAAGAAGGTGATCCAGAGACTCAGCCAAAGATCCCTATGGAAAGAAGGGTATCTAGAAAGAGCCACAGCCAAAAATTCGGATGGAAAGAAGGTGATCCAGAGACTCAGCCAAAGATCCCTATGGAAAGAAGGGTATCTAGAAAGAGCCTCAGCCAAAAATTCGGATGGAAAGAAGGTGATCCAGAGACTCAGCCAAAGATCCCTATGGAAAGAAGGGTATCTAGAAAGAGACTCAGCCAAAAATTCCGATGGAAAGAAGGTGATCCAGAGACTCAGCCAAAGATCCCTATGGAAAGAAGGGTATCTAGAAAGAGCCTCAGCCAAAAATTCGGATGGAAAGAAGGTGATCCAGAGACTCAGCCAAAGATCCCTATGGAAAGAAGGGTATCTAGAAAGAGCCTCAGCCAAAAATTCGGATGGAAAGAAGGTGATCCAGAGACTCAGCCAAAGATCCCTATGGAAAGAAGGGTATCCAGAAAGAGCCTCAGCCGAAAATTCCGATGGAAAGAAGGTGATCCAGAGACTCAGCCAAAGATCCCGATGGAAAGAAGGGTATCCAGAAAGAGCCTCAGCCAAAAATTCGGATGGAAAGAAGGTGATCCAGAGACTCAGCCAAAGATCCCGATTGAAAGAAGGTGATCCAGAAAGAGACTCAGCCAAAAATTCCGATGGAAAGAAGGTGATCCAGAGACTCAGCCAAAGATCCCTATGGAAAGAAGGGTATCTAGAAAGAGCCTCAGCCAAAAATTCGGATGGAAAGAAGGTGATCCAGAGACTCAGCCAAAGATCCCTATAGAAAGAAGGGTATCTAGAAAGAGCCTCAGCCAAAAATTCGGATGGAAAGAAGGTGATCCAGAGACTCAGCCAAAGATCCCTATGGAAAGAAGGGTATCTAGAAAGAGCCACAGCCAAAAATTCGGATGGAAAGAAGGTGATCCAGAGACTCAGCCAAAGATCCCGATAGAAAGAAGGGTATCTAGAAAGAGCCTCAGCCAAAAATTCGGATGGAAAGAAGGTGATCCAGAGACTCAGCCAAAGATCCCTATGGAAAGAAGGGTATCTAGAAAGAGCCTCAGCCAAAATTCGGATGGAAAGAAGGTGATCCAGAGACTCAGCCAAAGATCCCTATGGAAAGAAGGGTATCTAGAAAGAGCCACAGCCAAAAATTCGGATGGAAAGAAGGTGATCCAGAGACTCAGCCAAAGATCCCTGATAGAAAGAAGGGTATCTAGAAAGAGCCTCAGCCAAAAATTCGGATGGAAAGAAGGTGATCCAGAGACTCAGCCAAAGATCCCTATGGAAAGAAGGGTATCTAGAAAGAGCCTCAGCCAAAATTCGGATGGAAAGAAGGTGATCCAGAGACTCAGCCAAAGATCCCTATGGAAAGAAGGGTATCTAGAAAGAGCCTCAGCCAAAAATTCGGATGGAAAGAAGGTGATCCAGAGACTCAGCCAAAGATCCCGATAGAAAGAAGGGTATCTAGAAAGAGCCTCAGCCAAAAATTCGGATGGAAAGAAGGTGATCCAGAGACTCAGCCAAAGATCCCTATGGAAAGAAGGGTATCTAGAAAGAGCCTCAGCCAAAAATTCGGATGGAAAGAAGGTGATCCAGAGACTCAGCCAAAGATCCCTATGGAAAGAAGGGTATCTAGAAAGAGCCACAGCCAAAAATTCGGATGGAAAGAAGGTGATCCAGAGACTCAGCCAAAGATCCCGATAGAAAGAAGGGTATCTAGAAAGAGCCTCAGCCAAAAATTCGGATGGAAAGAAGGTGATCCAGAGACTCAGCCAAAGATCCCTATGGAAAGAAGGGTATCTAGAAAGAGCCTCAGCCAAAAATTCGATGGAAAGAAGGTGATCCAGAGACTCAGCCAAAGATCCCTATGGAAAGAAGGGTATCTAGAAAGAGACTCAGCCAAAATTCCGATGGAAAAAAGGTGATCCAGAGACTCAGCTAAAAATCGTGATGGAAAGAAGGGTATCCAGAAAGAGCCTCAGTCAAAAATTCCGATGGAAAGAAGGTGATCCAGAGACTCAACCCAAGATCCTGATGGAAAGAAGGAAATCCAGAAAGAGACTCAGCCAAAGACCTCGATAGGAAGAAGGGTATCCAGAAATTTTTTTTACGTATTTATAGTTTTTTTTTTAACTTATATAAAAGACGACATTCTTGTAGATGTAATTATGGATAATATTATACATTAATTACTACTTTTTTTATTAATAACTATTTGTGCTCAGTTGTTGACATTAATAGCTATCTGCTGATGTGTTAAAATTTTGGAGTAATGAAATAATAAAAATTTTAAGTTCATCTTTCTGACAGATGTCACGATCTGTAAACTTACGAATAATGATATGTGTTAGATGAACATGAAAAGATAGCATTTTGATGAATAATCGTAAATTATAATCTCCGAAATCTCTAAAACTGCTTCTCTGACGTCGCAATTATTATTGTTTAAAATTGGTTAAACTGCTGCCTTTTTAATTTAAGAAATAAGTTTGATATATTCACTTTCTGTTTTTTTATCTATTTATAATGATTTATATTTCTGCCTCGATAAACATTAACTTGCCGCTTGTTATGAATAATCAAGAGTGTTCTCCCCTTGTTTTGTTACTCTCGTCTTTGAGAGAGCTATTTCTGTTTACTGGGACTATAAAAGGACACTATACGAAAACCTCGTATTCTGGGTTGAATAAAGTTTTCTTAAGGCCTACACCTGAGTACTTTTGTTATTACACCGCGTACCTGTCCTGAGAACCAAACCAATTCTGTACATTTATTTCGGCTGCGTGCCAATATCTGATTTTCTGTGAATGATCTTCCTGTTCACTTAGCGATGTTTCTAGACGCCCTCCGTCTTCCTTTTTTGCTTATGATGGTACCTTATGAATGGTAATAGAAAGATTATTGGTTCTTATGACGTGTTCATATCTTTATGGTACCACTTCCTGACGGAGATTAGGTCTTCCAATGCGCCTGCATATTGACTGATAGTGTCTTAGCACTTTTAATATATATGTATAACTTGTTGTACTTTACACGGCTGAAGTTCATATGTTGATATTTTTCTTAACTAGTCTCGACTACGGAAGTCATTATCACGAACCAATGTGGTGCCTGTGTGGTAATTATAATCCCTTTGTCTACATCCTGGTATTCTCTCGGAAGCTGGACGTTTGAAACGGTAATTGGGAACGAGGCCGCACTACATATATATATATCTATATATATCTATATATATATATATATATATATATATATATAAAACAGAAGATGTCTGTGTGTGTGTGTCTGTCTGTGTGTCTGTATGCTATTTATGCACATCCACATTTTTCGGCTAATTTCGATGAAAGTGTACATACATATTTCAAATTTATCAAAATAGATCAAAACCAAATTTTCAATATCCAGCCAACCCCCACCGTGAAGGTGGGTACGACTTTTTTTTCAAAAAACAAGGCAAAGTTACACGCGAACAAAATTTTTACTGGTTGAGCTGATGTTCTTTGCACTTAATACAAAACATAGCTCATATTACGAGGTTTATGAAGAGTCTTTGATAGTTTTTCTTCGACACTGGTGTCACACAAAAAACTGCAAAAATCTGTAAAAAAAAATCGGGTTTTTCGTACTAACTAAAATAACTTCCCCCATTTTTTATCCGATTTTCTTCAAACATGTCGCAAAAAAATTGCTATCATGTAAGAAATTAACCTAGTGTGGTTTTTAGTCTTGCTCTCTTCCCCGCGTATAACGGAAAAGTACAAAAAACTGTTCAAATAGCCCATTCGGCCATAACTGCCTGATTTTAAATCCGGTGCCTTCTAAATTTGCCATGTAAATTGTATTGCGTGAATGTAGACTTTAGATTATTTCAGTTAAATGGACGAATCTGCAACAAACTAGGCCCAAAATCGACTTTTGCCATTTAGCCACCCTAAATTGACATTCGAACAACCTTTGATTCTTTGAGAATGATTATTAAAGCGTTAAAAAGGAAAGATTCCCGAAGAACCTCTTATTAACCGCAGCTTTATAGTAAAGGTGCGAAGAAGCAAGGGGTGGGGCGTTCATGCAGTTGCACTTGCAGTTGAATCAAGCTCTGACGCTTCATTCCTGTTTATTTTATTTGTATTAGATTTGTGAACAATGCCATACTATTTGAAAGTTATTACAGTCATAGGAAATTTACTGAATATCTAAAACATTGAAACAATTTAGCCCCAAGCAACGACCCACACAAGAAGCTTTTATCGATGGAATTATTTTATTAAGAACACTCAAACACTTGAGAAGGACACAACGTAAAAAAAGATGAGGTGGGGGAGTACCTTAGTATACCAACTGATGATGCATGCAAGCGAGGACGCACACTCCCTATACCTGCAAGGTGCGGGTATACAGGGGGACGGTTATACAATTGCAGGCTTGTACATTCGAACAACGCGGGGTACCTCCGCTAGTATATATATATATATATATATATATATATATATATGTATATTTTTAAGCGTTTCACCCCAAGCAAGGCGAGAAGCCACTAGGACGCAAGGGGTTACAGAAGATTTGTATATATATATATATATATATATATATATATATATATATATATATATATATACTAGCGGAGGTATGTCACAGTTATTATCCGAAAGTTGCAATGAAATAACTGATCCGACGTGCAACTTTCGGATAATAACTGTGACATTCCTGTATTTATTGAACAATTTAGTTCATGCCACATTGACTGAAAAACCTACCAGTACAAAAGAATTCTCCTACTACGATATTAGTACAAAAACGCACAATCTTAAAATTTAAAAATTCAGCCTCAGCGTTGCGACCGCACGCTCCCAAAAAATTTCTTACAATTAACAATAACACATTTCTTAAAACATATTTCGGATTACATATTTTCGTTGTCCTGTTATTACCGAGAAATAAAAAACAAAAACAAATCTATTTCCATACCTGAAGATGTCTGTAGGAACAGATGAAAGCTTGTAAAAAACTAAAAAAGACCTTATGCAACTGGAATTTATAAACAGGGATCATAACATTTATATACAGCTTCGGGGTTAATGTACTTTATTAAATTTGTTTGCGAAGATGTATTCTCGCCATTTAAATCATTAACTTCTATATCTGTTTTTTGCATGAATGATTCATGTAATATATATATATATATATATATATATATATATATGAAGGAATATAGTTTTATGGTTTGCTATATTTATGGGATACATTACTCAAGATAGAGCGCATGTAAATATAAAAGGGAATATTGAAGTCAACACTCAGAGGCGACAGACTTTTTCATGCTAGACGCAATCAACAGGCCTGATTTTAGAAGATGGATTAAATCCGACAGATTTTTAATTTATTTGTTTAACTGTTATTTTCAATGGATAATCATATTTGAGTCGATGGTCTGTTTTTGTTTATTTATTAAACAGTATATTTATTTATTTACATCTACCGGCCTGAATATTTGAGAAATCTTGTTAGAAAAATATTCGACATAATAGTAATTGAAAATTGATTTTTTGTAGTGATCGATTAATCAAAAATTTCTAAAATTTAAAAATGCGAAATGGTAACCATTTTGCGTGTCAATTTTGTTTATATTCGAATAATGCATATATTTTAATGTACACATTAGTCGCACTAAAAGAGGTATCCTCATATATATATATATATATATATATATATATAATATATATATATATATATATATATATATATATAATATATATATAAAAAAAAAGAGGTTGTAAAAGAAAAGTCTGTATATTAAAAAAAAGAAAGTGAGGTGCCGCAAACGTTTTTTTTTTGTAATGTGGATGTTTTTTTAAAATTCAATTTTTTAAAAACATCCAAAAACGTTTGCCACCTTACTTTCTTCTTTTTTATATATATATATATATATATATATATATATATATATATATATAGTCAAACCTTCCCTGATGATCGGCTTAGGTGAAACCTTGGTAGGTTTGTCTGGCTCTCTAGGTTTGACTAGGTCTGCTCTACTTTTGTATTGAGCACTTTTTGAGTTAGTTGATTACTCGTATCGGGTTTTTTTTTTTTGGGCTTTGGACCTGTATGCTGTACGATTATTTTCGACAGACGTTCATGTTCATAGCTCTTTCTTTTTTTAACACCTTCTTTCCTTCGAGATTGTTTTGACCATTTGCAAATCAAGAAACCGAAGGTTTACCGAGACGAGTGTAGTTACCTCTCTCTCTCTCTCTCTCTATATATATATATATATATATATATATATATATATATATATATATGTATTATCCGTGGTAAATTTTTAGATCATCAATTTAGTTTGAGATGTTTAACCCACCTTTGAACAATTCATATCCACTACTGTGATGGAATATGTGACTCATTTGTTGCTACAAATATTAAAACTTCAAAAGAATTGCGATAAATGCATAAAAAGAAATTCATTTTGAAAGTCAATGAAGTTCCAGTAACATTCGGTGTGCAATCCAAAAATTGTTTTCTTAATTTTCCCAACTGAAAAGAGTTGACATCATATATTGATTTTCCAAGCGTATCTTGGATTTTCCAAGCCAAAAGCAATATCTTGTTTTTCTAATAACTTAGATGTAGCACAAAGAAAGTAATGGGCATCGAACTCACTATTCGACGTAACTGATCAAGCGTAGCTTAACCGTTACACCACGCCGAGGCCCCAAATGATTTTCCAAGACTACTTAGATGTGACACAACGCCGATTATGGGGACGTAACTGATCGAACTCACTAAGCCGAAATTGATCAACCAAACTTACAACCATTACACCACGCCGAGGTACCCAAATGATTTTCCAAGTGTAGCTGGGATTGGCATCATATATACCCGTTGCTCTTATATACTATCAAATACATCAACAAAATATAAGGGATTAAGCCATTTTAGGAGAAGAACTATTTATATGTCATCGGATGCGATATAAGGATAAAAAGAGAAATCCATGAGGATATAGCATATTATATAAGTACATGAAACAATTTACTGTTACAACGTCGAAAGATTCTGCTGATCAACGGTAATTGAAAACCAAGATATATATATATATATTTTTTTTTGCTCGGACTTAAACACAAAGCCCAAGTAGAAGAGCCACATTACTACTTCAACAGCTACCAATTCAAAGGAAGATAGAAGGAAGTGGTGGATAAGTAGAGGGACACGCGCATGCTCCGTCCGTGAATTCATCCTTCTATATTTGCAGAGCGAGAATCTGTTCTGTCTTTCGTCTTTAAAAGGTAAAGGGAGAAATACGGAATGAGACCTAGTCATACGAAGAGACTGGCAGCCGTCAAATCGATCAACATGACAGCTCGGTATCTCCTCTCACCTATCAAATTACGTCGACTCAACAACTTGGAATTTTCAACCTCATTTCACTTGCTTACTTCCTTCACATTTCATTCTTACTTATTATAAACCGCAAACTTAAATTCATTCATTTAGAACGTAAAAAAATACACATTTTTTTCTTCGTCCCATATTACGAAAATGCAAAATATTTTCATATTTATTTCCTGACTAGCAGTATAACCCGTCTTCGACCGGGTGTTTCATTACTGTGAATTTTTGCCGTTCAATTGGAGCAGTTTAAATTTAAAGTCAGCCCACCCGAAAATCAATATTAGTAACAACAATTCGGTGCAACTGAGGCACATCCCCAAATGGGGGTCTAACAATTTGAATGGAGGGTAACCCTGAAAAGGGCTTTTTTGCGATTTCAGTCTTGCAAGGAAGGAACCTCTTCCATGGACCGTCATAATAATAATATACGATAATTTTTATTTATAATTTTTTTTTTTAATTCTAATAATCTTTTGCGTTAGATTTGATTGTACGCTGCTTTTTACAGACATTAAATTTTGTCTTTGATTTTCACTCTCCGGCAGTATTCTCATAATATTCAGGCCGGTAAACGAAAAAAAAAAATATACTCTTTAATAAATAAAAGGCAGTATCTACACAAATACGAGTATCCACAAAAAAAAAAAAGTTGAAGTAACAAAAATCTTTTTTATTAATAAAAATTCACCCCATTTTTTTTTACAAATTGCTTGGTTTACGTTAGGATAAGAAACTAAGCAGATATGTCTATTTCAAGAGTCAGAGAAAAACTTGTGTTCAAAAGGACTTTTCAACTTTGACGAGAGGTCAAAGGACATCAGAGCTAATGACAAATCCTGCCAGACAACGCATATATTTTTCACTAATAAGATTTCTCGAATATTCAAGTTGATAGACGAATGTGTATATATATATATATATATATATATATATATATATATATATATATATATATATATATATATATTAAAATTGATTTATTTAAAATATGGTTTTTTTTCGCTACACAGTTCTAACCATGTTTCAAAAATGGAAGCTAAAAGCTACGAGTTTAATTTTGTAATTAAATTAAAGACAATTAGTTCCATTTCATCCTCAAGCGAATTTTGGAGTAACTTTTAAAATTACTGGGTTTTAAAGACACAGCTAAAATCATAATTCACGTTTCCAAGGTTACAGATAAATCTACTTCAACTGGACAAGGGGTGTCTGGGTGTTCATTATGTCTGTATTATTGTATCTGTTATTGGTAAGGGGGTAGGGATATATATATATATATATATATATATATATATATATAATATATATGAAGAAATATACTCTTAAGGTGTGCTATATTTATGGGATAAAGTGCTCAATATCAGAGATAGTGCGTGTGTAAATATAAAAGTGAACATAGAAGTCAACACTTAGAGGCGACAGTCTGTTTCATGCTAGATGCAATCGTCAGGCCTGCTTTAATTAATACACACACACACATATATATATATAAATATAAAAGTCTGTCTATATTTCTGACATTAGGCATTATGTACATTATTTACATTATTCGGACTATTGTCCTCATCTTTGTCGCCATATTTATCACAACGTTTCGGCCGTTGTACGCTCCGGCCTTCTTCAGGTGGTTGGAATTCCGAACTGAACCCTTTATTTCGCTCACTGAGTTAGACTGTTCTAGTTCCACGTGCTATGTTTGATGGATATCAGTTATCTCCTGCTAATTTCCCTCTGAAAGTTCTCCACTGCCTTAACCGGGTATTGAACTCACACTCTTTGGGTCCCGTTACTGGATCTAACCAACGCCTTTATTCACTGTGCCATGTGTTCTTGAGGACATCTGGGTATGAATTTAAACCTAAATTATAAACCTAATGTCTTCAGCAACCATTTTTACCAGTGCTCATATTGCAATTTTGCTGTTATCATTTCATGTTTTTACCAGAGCTCATATTGCATAGAGGAGAACATGACTAAAGACTGTGTGTACGCTATCCCATGCAGCTGCGGAAAGGAATATAAAGACAGGCCGCCCCCTCAAGGTAAGGCTTCAAGAAAACCAGAAAGCTGTAACATGAGGGGAAGTGGAAAAATCAGGCATGGCTGGCTACATATGGAGAGAGAAGGGAGATCACCGCCCTCTGTGGGATCATGTTGAGTTCATAGACAAGGAACACCACTGGAAAATTCGTAAACTTAAGGAATCAGCACATATGCTAAGCCACAAAAATCTCCTGAGCCGACCAAGCATAGAAATAAATACAATATGGGAACCAATCATAAGGAGTGCCAGAGATAAGCAATGATAACAACAAAGTTGCAATATGAGCTCTGGTAATGTGTGTGTGTGTGTGTGTGTGTGTGTGTGTGTGTGTGTGTGTATTAATTTATTTTAAATAGATATTCATATTTGAGTAGATGCTCTGTTTTTATTTATTTATTTATTTATTAAAAAGTATATTTATTTATTTGCATATACAGGCCTGAATATTCGAGAAATCTTGTTATTTGGGCTTTGTTTGATCCGGAGGTCCTACGTGGACGAGTGCTCTATGTATGGTACATCAGATTAACGACGCTTTCCCTAAGGAGACGCAAATTCGAATCCAACCGATTATAAGACATATACGCACTCAGTTACGCCACTCTTCGTGGCCGAGCGGTTTCAAACACACCAGTCGGATGCTGGTTTTTCCTATAAAGTGGTCGAAGGCTCGTTCTCTGCTAAAGAGTAAATTTTATCTAACTTTTTCGACTATGCAGATCGATAGACTTATTGCACATTATCTGAGAAACGGGGAGTTTATCTAAACACGGTTATTCACTAAAAATAACGTTTGAAGTAATAAAATTATATATATATATAGGATTTTTTATTAACATAATAAATCATTTGTAATCTTAGCTTTGAAAAACATTAAATTAAAAAGATTCTACAATTTCAATTTGTTACCTTAACGATAAAATTTATAAAGCCATATTTGTGGTAATAATATTCTTTAAGAAATATAAATATTTCTTTGACTCGAAATGCAGTCGATGTCATGAGTGCCGAATATCTACTGCATAAATACGTTATTATGCAATTATATAAATTTACTTAGTGAAACACAACAGCGTAAATTTTACGTGTCAAAAATCTGTGGTATAACTGATAAGGTTGCCTCTGCCATAAAGTTGAAATATCTATGATAAGTGAGTGTCACATATTTCTTATACATAATACTACCTCTGTTTTATAATGCTTGTATTTAGCGTTTGAAATGTGCATGTAGATGTATTAGTGAAGCCACAAGTAGTAATAAATAAAGTTATATATCATCGACATAGATGAATGTTATAAATTCTTCGGCTCGTGTAGAAACATCTGTACAAAACTAACTTTTCGAAATATGCTATTTCAATTTTACTTGACTTTATCAGCGAGACGACCTCTAAGGCTGACCCCGTCCGGGCGGGGCCTGTTGGGCCCGAATTCTTGAGACATATTTTTTGGTGCACAGTTTTTTGGCAAGCAGATTCCTGCTGATAAAACCAAAGTTTCTGGAAGACAGAATCGACGTCATTCAAAGTTCCGATTCAATCGAATAGATTTTTTTATGATTCTGCATGATTCTGTATTCTGGACCACACACACACACACACACGCACACATACGCACACACATACATGTACAGATTGCGATTGATAAAATGTCGTCTAAATTACGCAAAAAAAAAAAAAAAAATAACACTGACATCTCATTTTAACGGATATATTTACCAAAATTACACTAAAATATCTTGAAATACAAAAAGTAGATTTGTTCAATAAAATCGCCATTGGCTTCAACCATGCCCCCCTGACAACTTCGGAGTCTCCTGCAGCTCTTCTGTTTAAGTTGGTGAATGTTGCCATAATCCTTGGCTTCATCTTTGCTGCTACAAGGAGTTTTGTTAGTCCTTCATCCACGCATAATTATCATGGGAGTTGCTGTCTGGTGAGTTAGGTAGCAACATGTAAGGGGTAATGTGGTCGCAGAAATTGTCTGACAGCCATGACTGGCTTCTCCTGCTTGTATGGCATTGTCCTGTTTTCAGATATAGGTTCTTCCAGCAGCCATTTTCTTGACTCAGGGCAGCACTATCTCCTTGTCCGTTACATTCAAGGGAAACACGCCCAAAATGTAATTGTTTTGTACTTTAAATAAGAGAAAATTATTATACATGGTTAAAAAAGCGAGACATTATTTTTTATTAGAATTTTTTTTATGACAAAATGATAAAAGAATGATTAAATTTTGCTCGCGTCAAAATATCCTCCTTTAATCTTGATTACCGCAGCACAATTTTTTAGTGTTCGTTTGCTAACTGATTCAATTCTTTTTTCAGTGACTCTAAGAGCTCTTTTTTATTTTATTTTTTTTTCAATCTTCTGTCAATTTCATCCCGTATTAATTCTGGTGGTCGCTTCAATCTTTTAAACTGTAATGTATACATATACATATTATATACACATCTATCTATCTATCTATCTATCTATCTATCTATCTATCTATCTATCTGTGTGTGCATGTGAGTATGTGTGTGTGTGCGTGCGAAAAGGTTATCCGTTCACCTTCGTAAAACTAGTTTTTTAATGGATATTTGTTACCTTTTGAAAAAATGACCAAAAAATGGTCGCTGCAAACGACAATGATTAAATTAGAAAAAGACAAAAATATCTTTTTCTCGTACAAAAAATGGAATAAAAAAGGCAAGAAAATGACAACAAAGGAAAAAAAGAAAAAAGAAAAATAAGAGATTATTTAAATATGAAGAAGTAATCGAAACATTTTATGAATCCCAAAGCAATACAAATGGTGTAAGTGCCTTAGAATTTCTGGATGCAACAACAATAGAGATTTTCCCACTGACTACTATTACGAAGAGTTATTGAAATTAGAACAAGCAAAAGTGTACGAGCCACGAGTTGAAGTTAGCAATCCTGAGAGACTGACTTTGTTGATGGCCATGACAAAGATGTGGCTCACTTGGGATTTAAATCGCTTGAATTTCAAAAGCCATGGCCTATTGGAATTCTTGAAATTCTAGATATCCACCGTTACTATCATTCCTTACTTACTCCAATTAAGAAGATAATTGCTTCAATGACACCTGTGAAAATTTTCTTGAAAGTTAAGTGAGCTGGATACCCCAAAATTTAATTGAAGCCTGTAGTTTTAAAGAGTATATAAACACCAGTTATGTTCAAAACAGCCCACCAAACACAGGAACTGTGCCATTTGACATGTATAGATGAACCCCTTCCGGAATCTGTTAGAACAGATTTGAGTTTATTTCTACGGTTGCTTTCTTGTTTGAATCAATAATATCTTGCTCATTACATTTGTGTAATTCTAACCGTTTTTCGTGTTTACAAATGAAAATATCAACATTTGCCCTGAAGAATTTAAATATTCTCTCTGAAAACTTTTATCCGGATTGCATAAAATTAAGAAAAAAATGTTAGACTTTTACAGTGGCGTAGCTAAGGGAGGGAGCGAGGGGGGATGGACCGCCCCGGGTGCCAGCACAGGAGGGGTGACACAATGTCACCCTCAGCAAAATTTTTCAACCAGGCTAAGATACCAAAAATAGTCTGAAAACAGTGGTGGAGACACAGGGTTTCGCAGGCGGGCATATGACCCCCCGCCCCGAGATAATTTATGACCCTCCAGTTTTGTCTCCCCGTCAGAAATTTTCTAACAAATTGTCGGGAAATTTGTGAGTAGGAAAAATAGCAGTGTTTTCAGCTTTTGATTTGAACTGATTTTTTGTGGTATTGGATTTTGTCTTGGATCATATATGTAAACAGTAACGTACCGGTCAGTAGAGTAAAGTAGAGGTAGAGCATGTATGAAAATTTAGCTGCAGCTAACCATTCAACATAGGGTGAATCGGGGTCAATGGGGGTGACATTTGAGCGGATCTCCCCGGGTGACGTTTACTCTAGCTACGCCACTGGCCTTTTATGTTCTTTTGGTTAATGGTAAAAAGCTATTTAAAACTAAAATGGATCTCTTGAGACCTCCAGTAAACTTGAAAATCAACACCACCTATCCTATTTTCTACTGAAGGTATTCTGACGTACCGAAATTTTTGCTTGGTTGTAATCCATAGCATAAAAGGTACCAAATAATTCGAGCCCTATAACTTATAATATCGCTTTATCTGATGCCTTACCAATTTTGAGTATGAAAATATCTTTTTGTAGCAAACCATTTCTCATCCCATTTTGCTAGGAATTGTCTGTTTGTCTACATTCTGTGCTTTCTGAAGATATGCGTCCAAATTGTGAGGAAAAAAAACACCAAGCAGTTCAAGAGCATTAAGGAACTCGTTTGGGTTGTAAAAAAAAAGTGTCCGGAATTGTGTCAGTTGTTATGTAGCGATGAATATCTCCAGGAATCTGCTACGACAACTTTAAGTTGATTCCTACGATTAAGTCTATCCCACATCATTCTTTGGACCAAGAATAAATTGCTCAGAGAGATACTGGTATTTTCTGATTTTGAGCCATTTCTTATATTAGGTTGGTGCAAAAATAATGACGTAATAATGTCGTTTTTGACGTTAAAAAATACATCACAAAACGACATTATTACGTCATTATTTTTGCACCAAACTAATAGCTAAAAGGTGAAGTTTAAACCTTCTAACATTTGAAAATTTTCAGAATCGCACAAAGTTTTAAAGTAAAAAAAAAAGACTTTTAAACCTTTAATTTTTAGTTTGACTGAAAAAAAGATATTTGAGTTCAAATGTACTTCAAATGACCTCCAGGAACTTCAGCGATCAGAATCACCTATCATCATTTTCTTTCGAAGTTACACCCATGTATCAAATTACTTCCAAGAAGGCAACTAGTTGGCCGCAATACAGTTAATCAGTCGGTTATGTGCCATGCGTGTTACACGCTTAGGCGATCATGCAACTTTTGATACATGACTGACAAAGCAGATTTTTTCCCGCAGTAGGTTGCCATTTCTTTTTGCAGTAGACCAGTTGTCATCCAAGACTATAGAATCCGACCTGTCCTGAGAATTACCCATAGATGGGGGAGGGAGGAGAAAATGATTCATACCTTTCCCAAGGGTATTAGCACGTAGGTGTATGAAATGGATTTGACTGGAATTCGAACTCGGCTCTCTATCCATTACTCCACTGTCTCCTACTACAGTGTTAATAAAAACCCTAAATTTTATCTCTGGTAGCCGAATTTGACCGTATATATTGTAAGGTCAGAAAAACACACTTAATTAAAATAATTTCATAGCAAACTCAATCTTTAATTTCATTTTTACGAGAGATTGCTTCATTTGGCTAGAAACAGGGTACTCTGTTCTTGATGGCTTCTAGTGACCTCAGTTAACCTCCAAGATCAAGCTCCCGTAGTTTATGTTATGTTGTTACTTGATCCTTTTTTAGTTATCTGTACTGATACTGGTAAATCTTATGCCATAAAAATGTTGAGCCCTCGAGAGCCACCTTTTCCCTCTAGCTCTTAAGCTGGTAAAACGCCGGAATATCTTCCAGCGCCAGATTAATCTGATGAAGGTCCTGGTAGATGACCCTGGTGGGGTGATCATCAGGTTGTCGCAGGGCGTGACCAAGACAGCGAGCATAAAGTTGAGACGGTGGAGTAATGGTTAGCGGCTGAGATTGAGGAATCGGAGAGCCGAGTTCGAATTCCAGTCGAATCCATTACGTTCACTTACGTGCTAATAACCCTTGGGAAAGGTATGAATCCTCTTCTTCTCACCTCCGAACTCTGGGTAAATAGCAAAACAGATCGGGTTCTATAGGCTTGGATGGCAACTGGTCTGCCGCAGAAAGAAATGGCAACCTACTGCGGGAAAAATCTGCCTCGTCACTCATGTATCGAAAGATACATGATCGCCTAAGCGTGTATCACGCATGGCACATAACTTGCTTATATATATATATATATATATATATATATATATATATATATATATATATATATAGAGAGAGAGAGAGAGAGAGAGAGAGAGTGTATCAAAAATATTTTTACAAACTTAGGTGGAGGGTTCCTCACTGCAAAACAAGGACAAAAGTCCATATATGTCCGCAAATCCTTTGTTTTTGACTTATTAAGTTTACGGTAGATGGTGTTAAATGTAGAATCAAACATACAATCAAAAAATTACTTTGGGGGTGGGTTCCTGACATGAAAACTAGTTAAAATGTCCATATATGCATATGTCTAAAAGGCCGTCGTTGTACCTCAACATAGCAAATCATAACAAAAGTATAAAATATCCTCTCCTTGTTTCTACACACGCATGCACCCGTAGGATCATTGACTGGCGGACCCTTTCAAATACTTCCACACAGTGTCGAGTGGTTACGCAGTCGTCCATGACACGTTGATGAAGTGTCTCTGTATTATTAATGCCTGCTACTGGAACCAATTGTTTTAGGTGGCCCCTCAGATAAAAATCGAACCGGTCCGCCCCTACCTATTCATCTTTTATGGACTGTATATAAACTTTGTCCTTGTTGCGGTGTGAGGAATCCTCCTCCAAAGTGTTTACTAAGAAGGATGAGTTAAATCAATCATTTCACTGCATCGGTTGCTGAAACTGCTGATTTCCGGAACCCTTAAAGCCATTTAAAATAATCGCTTTTTGATATGAGCGGTGAAATCAAGTTTGTAAATTTCAAATTTAAGATAAATTTCAGTTTTGAAAGTGCCAAATTACTGATAAGCCAGGAAATGCGTCATCGTTAAATTCAAAGATTTCAACTTTAAAAAGTATAACTAACAATTTATCCTAATTGATTTATTGTAATAATCTTAGGTGCCTAATGGAGGGGATGTATGTTTCCTTTGCAGACGACATTTTCAGACCACACTGAACTTATAAAGATCACCGTATAATTTTATGAAAACCTTTTATTACCCCAACCACCACCACCACCACATTTATTGCATATTGATAAAAATATCTGCTTCTCCCGTGCTTATTAAGACGCCCTTTTATTGGCGACATGTTTTTTATAGCGTTAAGCTTCAAAACATAGATACATAAAAAAAAAATAAAATAATTTATTCTTTTTCTTTGGCCATTGCCTTGTTTTACTCATCAAATCGTAGGTGTAAGTGGCCTAAAGGTTAAAAGTTCAGGAAAATGGAATCGTTTGATAAACATTGTATTCAATTTGTACTATTACCTTTCGGGAAAGTATGAATAAATTTTGTTTCCCTCTAACTATGAGTAAAATAGCAAGGTAGATTGGGCTGTATAACCTTGGTTAGCAACTCTGATTTCCAATCAGTATCAGAAATAACTGTTCTCCTTTGCAATGACAGGTAAAATTAGCAAAAAGAAGAGTTTTTAAAGAAAGGGTAAAAACCCTATTTGATAGAAAAAAAGATCGTGTAATCAGAAAAAAATCAGTCGGATTAATAACCAATAAAATCGATTTATTTTCTTTATACTTTCTTTTCGATGTGCGTTTTTGACGTACTGAATTCAACATTTCCTTTCATTGAAGCTAAATTTGACCCATTTGCCAACGGTCCTTTACCAATAACCTGGTAAATTGTTTGATGAAGGATTTGAGAAAATTAATATTTTGTCCACATTTTTAGTCATTAACAGTAATACTATAGTAAAAAAAAAAGAAAAGAAATTGGCAAGTCAAATATTTTAAACTTAACCGAATTTAATCGTGTCAAATTGGTTGAGATACAGCTGATTCATGATTAAAATGCATTCACATCACCATACACTCCTTCCTCCCACATAATTGGTTGAAAATTATCGGTAGGCATTTAAATTGATTCCTTTTATTGGAGAATTTCATACAGGAGTCTCTTTAATTGGAGTTGTGATCGGATGTTTCTTTACCACACCAGTGTAATGAGTACATTATCATCACCAGATTAATAATTACGACCTTATTTAAAAAAAAGGGAAAGAAAATTAATTTTGTCAGCTCATGATACCCAGAATTAGGACGCACAAAGATGTCAATTACAACATATTAAGCAATATACCGACATCTTTGATAATGGCTTATGTAAGCCGAAAGCTTAGATTGTATTAAAAAATATGGATCAATATTGTGAATTTCTTTCTTCGTTCAATGATAATGTTATTAAACTTATCAGACGTTATGAAAAGAATTTACATAAAATAAATAGACAACACTTGTCTATATTATTTAATGAAAGGTGTATGATTGAAAAGATGCTGCCTAAATACACACACACAATATATATATATATATATATATATATATATATATATATATATATATATATATGCCAATGATTCACTAAAAAATGAACATACATGATGAAAAAAATGCCCAAAACTTAATAAAAACAACGTTTTATCGTCAAAACTGCAGTTATTATTAAAAGGAAACATAAAAGGATTTATTAAGTATTTTTTAAAATCCTTTTTAGACCCTTGGAAATTTTGGTTAAAGATCTTGTTTTTACTGGTGTTAGCGGGAGACTATCAATTTGTACAGGAAATCTGACTGTCTTTTTGCGATGTAAAACACTGATTTGCAAATTCTTGCAAAAATCATATAACTGTCAGATTTTAATGAAAAATTCAAAACTTATTCACAAATGAATGAAATTATTTTTGAAACGTTTCGTTTTCTTTTTTAGAAAGTTTTGATAAAAATATTATTTTTTATATCTGTTATTTCTGTAACACTTAATGTTTATATTAATTATAAGGACAAGTCCCCGGAGAATTTAAATCATTATTTTATTTATTTATTTATTTATTGTCAAACAGGACCCGAGTTATAGAAAATCTCTTCTGAATCGTAAAATAAAAAATACATTTTTTTTATTAGAAAAACTCTTAATTGCTTTTATGAATAAAGTATATTATAGGCACTATTGTCTTACGAAAACCATTTTTAGATCAATAATGGATTTTTACAAGAATGTTTCAATTTATTTAAATTAAAAATATCAATTAGAATAATTTAAAATCGTTTAAATCTTTAAAAAAAATTGTGTTGATTCATAGCGGTCAAGAGATATTGTTATTAAATTAAAAAAAAAAAATATTTATCAGTCATAAATGGAAAAGCTTACCACAATTTAGCGAACTTCAGAATTTTAAAAAGATTTTTTTAATTTTATTTGTGTGTATAAACGTGCCAGGTTTTGCAAAAACAGACGTACATACACGCCATTACCAGAAAATATGCGCGGTAATTACAGTGAATTTAAAATTTAGAGATATTTTTCTAACATTTCCTCAACTAGTATCTTTTTAGGTAATAAAAATACTATAATACCAAAGTACCTAAAACTCCATAAAATTGCTTAAAGTTTTTGACAATTTTTCAGATTGCAAGGTAGTTAAAAGATTATATAAAAAAAGGTTGCATTCGCCTAATAATTTTATTACAAATATCTCTTCCTTATTTAAATTCACCAAACATCAGACTGTCGATAAATTTGACACCTTATGAAATGATCCACCTCCATCTTAAAATCGCTTTTCTGCGATATTTTAAACAAAAACTATATAATTAAACTTAAACTAACGTTTCTATTCAGATTAACTAGAATTTGAATCAGCTAACTTTTCTCAAATAACGTTTCAGAAAAGTAAATTTTATTTCTGAATGATTTTTTAAATAAAGAGAATTATGTTTTGTTGACAGATTTGTCACTAAGGACGATTATATCTATTTTACTGATAATTATAAAAATGATTCCAATCAATTTAAATTCAGTTTGAAATACAGCAAGGTATGTTGTCTGTTAAAAATGTTAAGTTTAATCTATTAACTTGCAATTAAAATTAAAATAAAAGCTTCAGGAGAGATTTTTCATTTTAAACCCTATGCATCCTTATATGAATATTTAAAATTTCAGATAGAGTATATCTATCTGAAATTTTAAATATACATATAAGGATGTATAACATCCTAAGATAAAGACAAAAGGCTTTATTTATCCGACGCGTGTTCGTCCTCTGAGAGACTTTATCAAGGCAAATGCAAGTATTTTATTTTCTTACAAGTATATATATATATATATATATATATATATATATATATATATATAAGACATTTTATCTTTATACATTTTTTTATAGACGCAAATATTTAAGTAAATGCTCTGTTTCATAATAAACAGTATTAATAACATTTACCGGCCTGAATGTCCGAGAAATTTTCATAGAAAATATTCGTTCTCCGACAGGAATCGAACTTGTATCCTATACGGAACAGTATTAAGTATGGGAAGCCGTTGGTATAAACCAATGGCTTCTGTTACCAATTATAGGCATTTAAGAATATTTGTGGAGATTTCATAGTTTATTTTGTTCAGGTTAGGTTTCAACTGTTTTATGTATATAGCTTCAAGAATTTTTAGTTTTTGTTCATTGTTTTCATGTTCAAGCATAGTTGTGTTTTCAACGAGGATTTTACGGAATTGTGTATGCGGCCATGCATATTGTTTTAAATGCCTAAAAATGTTAGATTTATCATTCAAATGCAGTGTCAAGCGTCGTGAAAGCTATTTTGTGGTGTGACCAACATAAATATTATTTAATTTTTTGGAGATACAATCACCCAAAGGGAACTTGAATTTGTAAACTATGTTGGTTTTTTGAAAATCGTTAACCGGGGGAGAAGAATCATTGCGAATAATTGAGTTGGAGATACTAGATTTAGTATAGTATATGATTAACTTAATTTTTTTGCTAGGATCTGTTGTAGATATGATGGTATTTACTAATTTTTTTAGTATATTTTCATCTTGTTTATAATTAGTATGCATTTGATTACGATACAGCAGATTAATGTGTTTGAGATTAGTAGTAGCAGTATTATATACTCTTTGCTTAGTATTGAGATTTCTAAGAAAGCATCTTATTTGTTCAACTATATAGTTTGGAAAGCTATTATTAATAAGTGTTTGTTTTATATTCTTTAGTTCACCGTAAAAAATCTGTTTTGTGGATGAATTAGTTTCTGCACGATGTATTAGATTTTTTTATAATTGCTATTTTGTAGTAATATGGGCATTCGCTCTTGTAGTTAAGTGTACATGAATTTATGCTGGTAGGTTTTTTGTATGGAAAAATAGTAAATTTGTTATTATTTGTGTTTATCAATATGTCAAGGAAGGGGATTTATTATTAGTATTGAGTTCATATATGAATTTAAGGACAGAATTATTTTGGAACAGTTTTTGAAGTTGAATTATTTCATCTGTATTTTTAACTAACATAAGAATATCATCAACATATCTTAGGTAGATGGATGTTTTTTTTAAATCTGTGAATATCTTATTTTCGGGGTTCGACATATAGAAATTGCTAAATGTCGGACCCAGTAATGAACCCATGGAGACACCATCACGTTGTATATATATATTATTAATATGATCTAAGAAAGGGACTTCAGTAGTACAAGCTAATAGTAGTTTTCTTAATATATTAAGATTAATTTTAAGTGGGGTAAAGATGAGTTACTGTATATATTTCTTATAATTATGACAATAGTTTCACTAACAGGGACATTGGTAAATAAGTTTTCAACATCAAGTGAAGCCATGATTTCATTGTCGGGTTTTTCACTTTTTAGGATTTGGATTACTTCTAATGTTGACTTAACACTATATTTACTAGGAAGGTAGGCAGTAATACGTTGGTTAATGTATTTTGTTAGATGATATACAGGAATTGGAATTTGCGATATGATAGGACGGAGAGGATAGTTAGGTTTATGTGTTTTTATAGTGCCGTATATGTAACCAGGTCTATAATCACCAACAATTTTGGGGAGTTTTAAAGAGTTCTGTTCAGCATTATTAGCATTAATAAGTTTATTAAGCTTTGATTTTAGTTGGTTGGTCGGGTTCTTGTTGAGTTTTTTAAACTTTATGTGATCATGGAGTATGTGGTCAATTTTTTTGTTGTAATCTAATTTGTTTAGGATGACGAAAAGGTTGGTCTTGTCAGCTTTTTTTACAATTATGTCAGGATGGTTGCG
>CAHIKZ030004433.1:787500-910000 GCA_903632075.3 Acanthosepion pharaonis | reverse complement strand
TTAATAAATGTCGTTACTTTTATCATTTTCTCATATGGTCTCCTTTATGTTTTAGTAACAATCTATATAACGATAACTCGAGCTCCAACCCGTTCCTTAATTAGGATCGATGTATTAAGAACATTGAGATGCTTATAGCAGTAGTGAGTAGAGTTGTTTCAATCCAGGAAACACCGTGCGTCCATTTACCGAACAGTTAGCGTTCACATCGGTTATAAATTTATATGCTCTTTTTCTTAAAACAGCGTTTCGGGAAATTAAACTTCTCAAATCCATCGCTATCTCTTCTTCTAGTATTGGTAGAAATTTACTTCCACATCTTTTGTATAAGGTAGTGTGGGAAGTCAATTCTAATTGGATGTGCTATCCGTTTTATTTGTTGCTTGGGATTCTGTAGCGCCAGTCTATAGGATATGATGAACGGTTGTCTTCATTAAAGTCTAAAGGATTCATTTGGTTGAAGCCATTTTTAATCATTGGTCCAGCTGTATACGGTTGATAGTTTAGATATTTCGGAATAAGTTGGATAAACAATAACAAATAAAGATGTTTTTTTTTATGTAACTAAAACAAAATCGAGATGTTTTTCCTATAAATAATGAAAAATTGAGACGGTTTCTCGAAAAAGTCAGAAAACACCAGCAAAATGTCCAGTATGTTGTATTAAAACTATACAAAAAGAACTGTGTAGAATGTGATGGATTTGTTTTGGAAGCTGATGCAGGCATTCGCTACAAAGCAGTATTTGTAAAATATTCTAGGACGATGAAGTATGAATAAATAGGGCTCAGATATTTTGTAGTGTGTAGAAAAAAAGGGAAAAGAAAAAAAAGAAGGAATTTGTGGAATTCGACAAATGGAGAGTGGAAGAAGATTTTTGTGGCTATTCTTTGTTTCTTCTCAATGAGACATCGTTGATGGAGACTAAAAGAGATTAAACGGATTTATTATTAGTCTCTGTACAGATGTGTGTATGCAAATGTGCACGTGAGACTGCAATTTATAACATGTCTATCTCTACGTGCAGGATGTGGGTTAATGTAGCGGTTATCGGCGCCAAAATTGAAATTAGTGACGGCCTGGTCTACTGTATTCTCTTTCGCACATCCCAAATGCCTGGATACGCATCTCTCTCTCTCTCTGTCTGTCTGTCTCTCTCCCTCTCTCTCCCCCCTCTCTCTCTCTCACGCTATAGGTTAAATATAAGAGTAAACTGTGCCCTGGGTGGAAACCAGTCTAAGAGAAGGAACAATCTGAAATCTAGACTGTGTAGAATGCAAGAGAAAACTACTCCACTATCTTTCCTAAGGAGTCATAGCAATTTTAAAGGAAAGAAATCCGTAGAGAGTTATGATAGACTATGTTCTGACGAGACATGGCATTAACATATGAGACGTATTAAAATATACAAATAATTTTTGATAAATTATGGATATTGTAAGTGTACGTGTGCTCAGTGAACAAAACAACTTTTTAATGACTTTTTTAGTATATATATATATATATATATATATATATATATATATATATATATATATATATATATATATTTAAGCATTTTAAACATTCCCCAAGCAAGGCGGGAAGCCACTAGGACGCAAGGGCTTACAGAAAATAGGAAGATCAGATAGGAGTGATAGAAGAAAGGATGAGGGTAGTAGATAGATTAAGGCAACTGGAGATGTCGATTGACATTACACTTGAATAGCTGGAGATTATAACTCACAGGGAAACAGGAGAAGGGAAGAGTTCCACAGGTGAGAGGTGCGAGACATGAAGCTATTAGAGTAGAAGAGACGGCTACATTTAGGAGTTTCGACAGTGAAGGGGTGAGAGGGCGCTTGAACTCATGAAGTCTGGGAACCAGCGAATGCAGCTCCTCAGGAGCAATTTCCATATATATATATATATATATATATATATATATATATATATATATATATATATATATGAAGAAATATACTCTTAAGGTGTGCTATATTTATGGAATAAAGTGCCCAATATCAGAGATAGAGTGTGTGTAAATATAAAAGTGAACATTACATATTTGTTTCTTTATAAATTGGTAAATGATCAATAGTGCATCGCAGTAGTTTTAATAAAATGCTATTAATTTTTAGAATGTTGTAAGTATAAAATTATTCTTGTATATAAGTAATCTATTAAATAAATGGTTATTTACGTTATTTGGATTGTTATCTGGCCGAAGACTAGATGCCATGTTAAGATCAATAACATTGCAGAATCTTCTTTGTATCATGCTAGACGCAATCGTCAGGCCAGATGGCCTGCTCGATTGTGCCTACCATGAAACAGCCTGTCGCCTCTAAGTGTTGACTTCAATATATATATATATATATATATATATATATATATATATATATATATATATACTAGCAGTTTCCATTAAGCAGAGCAAAAATAAGTAAAAATTCCAAAACAACAAAGTTTAACCAAAAAGTTTAACAAAAAGTTTAACAAAAAAGTTTCAAAATGGCTGTTTTTCCTTTGACCCTGTTATCATGTATAATACCTTCACTCTGTGGCAATGTTTGTTGTTTTAAAAGTGATGAACGGAATTGTAATAAAACCTAAACATATGGAAGTGAATTTATCCATTTTTAACTTGAGAATTTATAACAAAAATATTAAACACTATTTATTTATCTGTCTATATCTCCGAGTTGATTTATTATTATTATTATTTACATTATTCGGACTGTTAGCCTCATCTTCATTGCCATATTCACAGCAGCTCATGGCCCAGTAGATAAAGACGTTGGTTAGATCTAGTGACTAGACCCAAAGAGTCGTGAGTTCAATACCAGGATACAGCAGTGGTGAACCAAAAAACTTGGAGAGCTGAGTTAAAGGAAATTAACCGAGACATCCGGAAGAGGCATGGCACGTGGAACTTGAGCAATCTATCCCCAGTGGACGAGATCAAGGGTTCGATTCGAAATTCTAATTACCTGAAGAAGGCCAGGGCGTACAACGGCCGAAACGTCGCGAATATGCCAATGAGGATGGCAGTCGAAATAACGTAAATAACCATTTATTTAATAGATTGCTTATATACAAGAATAATTTTATACTTACAACATTCTAAAAATTAATAGCATTTTATTAAAACTACTGCAATGCATTATTGATCATTTACCAGTTTATAAAGAAACAAATATGCAAACAATATATTACTCATAAATATATAAACATTTATCAAATTATTAAAATATGTGAACCAGTTATTAGGAAATCTTTATTATTTACCATTTTATAAGTTCGAATCGATTGCCAACCATTCCAATAAATTATATGATAAATAAATAATGTAATTAAAATGTTTAATAAATAAATAGTGTTTGTTATTTTTTTCGAAAGAATCGTCGCTTTATAAGAAAATAAACATTGCCGAAGAGTAAAAGTAGTCGAAATAATAGCGGTGTCAAGGGAAAACGTCCTTTTTGCTGGTAAGAAATTTCAACATTGCCACAATTTTATTAATTTAAAAGAATCCAATCTGCAGAGATTGTCACAAAAATATTCCAGTCAGCCTTTTTTTTTGCATTAAGCATTCTCTGGAATCAACATTACGCGAAGCTTAGATGTGGTACAAGGCCGAAAATATAGAGCAACTAGTGAGAATCTAAATCACTTCTCAATAGTAATTGATATGGCCAACCCTTATATAAAGTGTTACAAACCTTGTAGACACCAGTTACATTTAAAGAATAACTCTGGTGTCTCCATTTGATACAGTCATCCATGTTTGCGCTGAGCAAACTCTAACTGAACTCTCGTTAACTCGTTAGCTTATAGCGATATTCAGAAGAACTTTGGTCAAAGCATCATGCTAACCTCGGTCAACGAGATACGCAGATTATGATAATAATTTTGTTATTTCAGGCCATCTTGTTTTCCATCGACTGAGCTTTAATGTTTTTGCCGTAATCTCTGAGTATGAAGATCCGAAGTTTTGTATTTTGTGGACGTTTCTTCGAGTTTTCTATTTTCCTCCCAACTGCGATTTTCATAAATTTAAATGCAACGTCAATCATCATCTTTTGTCTCCTTGACTCCTGTTCTTTAATTGTTCTTTCCGTTTCTTTCACTCTCATTAACCTCTTGCGTCTTAGTGGCTTTATTGCTTTGCTTGGGGTGAAATGATTAAAAAAAAATACGTTGGCACATAAGTGTTTTGATATGGTGATTTTCTACGCATAGCTTAGATGTGGCACAAGGCTGAAAGTATAGAGCACGCAGTAAGGCTGGAACTCATTATTCAGTAGTAACTGATCTAGCAAGACAAGCTTACTAACCGTTACAGGACGTCGATGTATCCATAAGCATTCTGATATGAACGGATAGAAGAACAGAAATTAACCTGTTTTTTATGTTCATCCAGTACAAACCCCAAGAGCCACTCAAGGTAGAGGGTTACTGTGCAAAGTTGTATTAGCGTAAGAAAAGGCAAGATAACAGGAAAGATAGCTAATTCTAGACATGAAGAGGTCAAGATTTATTTAATGAATAAAAATTTCAGATTTCAGGCGGAGATGTTAGGAATATAAAGTTGGAGGATCAAATCCTAAACAGAAAACAAAGGGTAAAACATCTACTCCTGTTCGAAAGGGTTTTACAAAAATGGTTGAGTTTGTAGGAGACCGAGTCGGCGATGTTGTTGAGTAGAAGTAGAAATATATGTGGGTTAAAATTTTCCTGCTAGCCGATCCAACTACATGAGAAAATTGGACTTTAATTAAGTCCAAAGAAGGCAAAGAAAAACAAACACAAGACCGATAAATATATGTAAACAAATATATGTATTAATAACAAGAAAGGTTACAAGTTACATGGACAGTTACATGGACAGAGTGTATGTGGTGAATATTATGTCTGTGTGTGTTGTGATGAGTGTGCGTACGTACGTGTATTGTTCTTAGCGTGTTCCCAGCATATGGGAAACGCTGACTCTGTGAGCGTTCACATCTACGAAATGGTAAGGCTGAAAGCCTGAGGAAAAAGAGGAAGAGGAGAAGGGTCAGCGACTATTTATAGCCAGGGAAGAGAGAGACCTCTGGTGAAAGGGTTAACGAACTAAAGGAGGAGTTAACTCCGACAAGATGAATACAGAAATACAAGGTTAAGTTTGATATTTCGAATTTGGGGACAGATTGGTCATAGGATAATAAGAACTTGATGCAGACAATCATATAAGTGTATGATTACCTCATAAATGTAATATTACAGTTCAGATATTCTTTTTTGAGGGGGGGGTGCTAAAATAAACGGAACTTACTTTCCAAAACGCTTTCAACTGTCTGATAAAATGTAAATCGTGTGCTGCAACATGTGCATGCATTTAATTATATACTGCTTTTAATATATATTCAGCAATTTGTGTGCTCAAAGCATGACTGAAGATGGAAGGTTAAGAATTAATGTATCTGTGCATTTGGGAAAAAACTATTCGTAAAATGTCATGATTTAAGAGTAATTAAGTAAGCGTTAATTTATGCAGCTGTCTTGACTGAATATATGTCAGTGTTTGCTTGCAGATATTTACCAAGTTTAATTCCATCAGTACTACCCACTATCACAAGTGTGACGCGTCCCTTATAAATGAAACTGTCGACCACCGTCGTAATATTTGACGAGAGAAGCTTGCCCAAACATCATAGCACCAGAGACGATCTGTTTCTTTTCATTTTATTTTATTTTCCGGAAAATAATTTCCTATAATATTACGAAATTATTTATCTCCAAATTATAAGTGATCTTTACTAAGAATTCCATATAGCCTGACATAAGGTGGCAAACGAACTCTTTTCGTTTGCCACGTTTCTGTGAAATTAGCTTTTTAATTATTATGAACCGGTTAGGGCCTTTCCTACAAGCCGTTTTTCTTTGTAGGCATAACTAATTGTGCATATAAAATTAGAAAAAACAAATACTTGTTTGCAATTATAAATCATCCCCTTGACAAACACCAATTAAGGTGTTGTGAGTGTTTGGGGTTCATACCAATCCCTATGACATTTTGTTGAATTATTTCCTTGACAGATTTCAGATTCAAATTTCTATCCCGGATTTGAGAGTTGAAAAGAAATTGAAAAAAAAAAACATACTGTAGACGAAAGTAAGGACAAATGTTATGGGTTACAAGTGTACGTATAAAAATGAAGTGTTTTGAAAGAACGAGAAAATTGTTAAACATCTGAATCATAATAATTGACCGTTTCCATACAGGAAACATTGGGCATTTATTTGTTGAACTATTTACGTTTCTATCAGTTAAAACTTATAAAATCTTTTTCTTAAATTTCAGGAAATTTGACTTCTCACATCCTCTGTTAGTGTTCTTTGTTACTGATGGCAGTCTCATTTCAAACCTTTTGCTTTTGATAGCCTGGAAAATTAACTAGGTTGATTATATTATCATTTTCTCCTCGAATTGTTTGTGCTATCAATTTTTGTTGTTTCCACTGCTTTAAGCGTTAAAGTGATGTGTTTTTTGTTATTTTTAAAAGCTTTCCTTAGGATTGTGTAGCGCCTATCCACAGGGTTTGATGCAACGACGTCTTCTTTAAAACTTAAGGGATTCGATCGTTTGAAGACAATTTAAATCACTAAATGCAAGAAAACGGTTGTTCACATAAGTTAGATATTTCTTGAATGTGTAGGCCGCCATGCACAAAAGCCGCTAACAAGCTTATTTAAAAACATTGGTCAAGTTCTAAGGTTAATATATTGGTTTTGTAGCACTGGACAAAACTATCCCAACGCAGATTCTGTTCTGTATCTGTCTATATTTCTGAGATGCGGTATTATGTACACTATTTACATTATTCGGACTATTATCCTCATCTTTGTCGCCATATTTATTACAACATTTCAGCCGTTGTACGCTCCGGCCTTCTTCAGGTGGTTGGAATGTCAAACTGAACCCTTTATTTCACTCACTGGGGTAGACTGTTCTAGTTCCACGTTCCATGTTTTTAATGGATGTCAGTTATCAGTTCTGTTAATTCCCCTCTTCAAGTTCTCCACTGACTTAACCGGGTATTGAACTCACACTGTTTGGTTCCTGTCCTCGAGGACACATGGCACAGTGGATAAAGGCGCTAGTTATATCCAGTGACATAAGATAAGGAGATAACTGATAACTGACATCCATGGCACGTGGAACTAGAACGGTCTACCCCAGTGAGCGAAATAAAGGGTTCAGTTCGACATTCCAATCACCTGAATAAGGCCGGAGTGTACAACGGCCGAAATGTTGTAATAAATATGGCGACAAAGATAAGGATAATAGTCCGAATAATGTTAATAGATTCTATTCTATGTTCAAGTTCCTTATCTCCTGATTATACGCAAAAGTTTTTGAAGTGTTTAGCATTTATTGATTCTACATTCTGATTGTTTTATAATGGATTCAGGGTGTTAGAAATAATCAAGAGTGGTCTCCTCTTGTTTTCGCTCACTCCTCTTTGAGAGAGCTATTTCTGTTTACTAGGACTATAAATAGACACAATACGCGAACCTTGTATTCTCAGTTGAATAAAGCTTTCTTAAAGCCTACACCCGCGTACTTTTGCCATTGCACAGGGTAGTTGTCATTACTATTTTCATTCCAATTCCAAATCATAGTTCCTGTTTTCGAAAAGTTTATCTGAAGTCTAACTTTTTAAAGTAGCATTATATATATATATATATATATATATATATATATATATATATATATATATATAATTTTGAAGAAATCAGTGGCATTATGAAAGAGTCAATTTTCAATGTGTATCCAATTATTAGGTTGTTCGTTAACTGGATTGACTGTTAATTTAAAATGTAACTGGAGGGACAAAGTTCTTTTTACGGCAGTGAGTGTTGAAGATACAATTACTAGGCACGTGCTACAGTAATGTTCTGTGGAATTTGAATTTACTGTTGAGTGATTCCTGAGGATTCACGTGTATTTACTGGTTAATTATCTTTTTTTTTTCCTTTCTTTTCCTTTTTTTTTTTCGCCACGTAAGGTTCTAGCGAACATTTTCTGAAATAGTTATGTGTAATCTAATTGGTCTAAAATTACGATCTGCCCTTTTGAGATTGGCTGGAACGTTTTCAGTTTTGCTTGATATTTATTTTTTCGGTGGAATATTACAGGGCTTCGGTGATCCAGTTCCTGAGTACATAGAGTTAAAAGAGCATAATTTCATTTGCAGATCAAAGTGGCTGGGTTCAATTCCAGTTGTTAACACTTCTAATGATAAATCCATGAACTAGTGAAGAAGCAGGCATGTCATTCTTATTTGAGAAACAAAACAATTTACTTGGGAACACTCAGAGGCGACAGGCCTGACGATTGCGTCCAGAATGAAACAGCCTTTCGCCTCTGAGTGTTGACTTCACTTATATATATATATATATATATATATATATATATATATATATATATATATATGTAATAAAATTATTGGTAATCCGTTTGGAATTTCCAAGAGGATATAGATCCCTTGAGAGCTCAATGTCAAAGACAGAGCAATTATTATTATATAATGAAACACAAACACTTAAAATAGCAGAGATGATATTTATTTCATTGAAGTCGATAAAAAAAATGACTTCAAACCTGTAAACCTAAAAATTTGAAGCCGTTTTTTATCGGCTAGAATGAAATAAATATCTCCTATGGTATATATATATATATATATATATATATATATATATATATATATATATATATATATATATAGGCAGCAACCTTTCTTTTAAACGTCTTCCATTAAATACGTGAGACAAGGAAGATTTAATTAATTTCTTATTTAGTTTTTCTTGCATTCTTACGTTTTTTCCGTAAAGGAATACAAAAATGTTCTATCATTCCAAGAACTTTCGGTCACATCTTTAGCCATTTTTAAGTGGGTCTTGTTTTTGGTTTTATGAGATTTTACTCATGCTTTGACTGTTTAAGTTCTTTTTTATTTTGTGTGTGTGTGTGTTTTGTTTTGTGTGTGTGTGTGTGTGTGTGTGTTTTAAATAGAAACCTTCATCCCGAGCCTTCGCATGTTGAACGCGGGGTAATTTGCGTGGACAACTTTCCATTTTTTTAAATAAAATTTGACACAACATTTACACTGTTAAATAAGGTAAGATTGATAGCTGTAGAGTGATGATTAATATACAGGGTGTTTCTAATAGCGATGTTTCCGGTAACGTGATTTATATATGAATAAAGGCAAAACGAAAACTTTTCTTTACCAATGCGTTTCGTCCTCTGGTGGACTATATCAAAGCAAATGTAAGGATTTTATTTTTTAAATGTATTTATAAACAGAAGTATAAAAATTATCGTTAGGTTCTCAAAATATCTAAATTTAGGATCGTTCAAAAATATTCCTAAGGCTTATTGTGAAACTCATTTTAAAATATGGATAGTGCTATTGTTTTTGTTGAAGTTTTCTTTTTCATTTGTTTAAAGAAATTTATTTATTTACTTTTTTATTAATGTAATTATTATTTATTATTTTATTATAATTTGTTAAATTACGTTATTTGTGTATTTAGGCAGCAATCCTTCTTTCATGCACATTTCATTGAAAACAACAGACAAGGTGCTTTTATCTACTTTTTTTATACAATTTCTCATGCGATCTAATAATTTTTTTTTTCTTTTCGGATGATAAATTATATAAAAACTGTCCGAATGTTCTTTTTATCCGAGCGCTTTCGGCTATACATTTAGCCATTTTCATTAGAGTAGATCTCATTTAAATATTCATGTAGACCTACCGGACACTATTCGTAACATACTTGTTGACAACACTAATATAATAGCACCATCTACATGCAAAAAAAAAAAAAAAAAAAGGCTAAAAAAAGGCCTTATAAAAACAAACAACATTTTGAACATGGACACAATATCTTGACCGTGTTTTGAAAAATGAAAACATTTTATTAAACATACATACAACAAACTATTTCTTATTTAACAGTTAAAATATTTAATCCTTGAAAATGGCTAAATTGTTAAATTTTCAGACATACTGTACTGTATATCAATATATTTTTTTTATTATTTCAATTAGGTTCCTCGGATAGTTTTGGGCAGCATGGCCATCATCAGGAGAAAAAAATCCCTGCTTGTTAGTAGCAGTGAACTACAGGAGTGAATGGCTGTCTCTGAAGAAAGTGAACTTTATCTGTAATTTTCATTTGTTTATACAGTTAATTTTGGTCAGGCCTTGTATCGGTGAAACGGCCTCTTTCAAGTTATTTTTAGAATAGAAGCTGGGAGATTCCTGAGTCTCGGAATGCTCTCCTTGATCATTTTGACAGTTTTATTGGTTGCTAAGAAAGGTGTGTGTGTGCTGAGTGTATCTTTTAGTTTTTGGGGAGTGTGTGTGATGTGTGTATGTGTATACATTTGTGTGAGTGTGTGTATATGTGTGAGACCTCAGCACCTTTGCAAGCATGTCTGTCATGTGTGGGTGAGAAATGTAGGTAGGGCGTGGTTTATGGGATTATATATTAATTCTATCTCTGATGTTTAATTTGTGGTTATATATAGATAGAAACAAGATAAGGATTATATTGATAAATAGATAGATAGATATGAGCAGACCGAGATAGTTAGAAAGAAAGGTAGAAACAAACTGAAATTGTTATATATATATATATATATATATATAGAGAGAGAGAGAGAGAGAGGGAGAGAGAGAAATAGATAGAGAAATAGAGATACAAAGAGATATAGATACAGAGAGATACAGAGAGATATAGATATAGAGAGATATACATACAGAGAGATATAGAGAGATATAGTTATAGAGAGATATAGAGAGATATCGTTAGAGAGAGATAGAGAGAGATAGATATAGAGGTATATAGATATAGAGATAGATGTGTGCGAATTTGTTTTATATGCGACACACATGTAGTGTTCCTAAAATGCCAGGAGGAAGCTAATAAATATTTTCTTTATGACAAAGATAACACATTCATTTCTGATAAGGAAAAGAAATGGTTGGGAGAAGTTGAACAAAAACGAAAAACGTTATGAACATAGGTACGTATGAGTCAAAAGATTTTCTTAAATTGGAAAGTAGAAATAAAAAAAATTAGACACACGCATCTTGTCGGTCGAATTTAATAAAAGTTGTTTTAATAAATTCTGGATGCCTAAGTATATGTTATAAACACACACACATACATATATACATACACTCACGCACACACGCATTTTATGGCTAGACAGACATAAACAATGTGAACTTGATCTGAAAGCCGCAATAAAATATGAAACTGACTGTCATTATGCGGTGTTGATTCCTATATCCAAATACTGAGAACTTTTCCTCTATAACTATAACAATTTTTTAAACTATCCAAACAAGTTTAATTCAATTCAAAACTCAATTGAATTTTTTATGGTATTTTTCCAATTTCCGATTATGATTCGGATCATAATCACTGCTGTCAAAATATACCTTATTTAAATGAACACATAAATAGATATATAATAATTTCAAAAAACCTTCAAATTATGCCAGATTATTGACGACATTTTCATATATATATATATATATATATATATACACAGTGTAACCCGGATATAAGAGAGTTGTCGGGACCGGAGAAGAAGTCTCTTATATCCGGGTTTCTCTTATATCCGGGTTTGGTCTATTATCTATACATTAACACAGTCTCTAATTTGGGACCAGAGAAAATCTCTCTTATATCCGGGTTTCTTTATCCGGGTCTCTTATATCCGAGTTACAATATATCCGAGTTATATATATATATATATATATATGTATGTGTGTGTGTGTGTGTGTGTGTGTGTGGGCACCTCGAGGTGGTGTAGTGGTTGCAAGCTTGGCTCGCTAGAACAATTACGACTGAGTAGTGAGTTCGATCCTCACTGGGTGCCCCCTAATTTCGGCCCTGTGCCACATCTAAGCTACGCTTGAAAAATCACTATATATATGTGTGAGTTAAAAGTGTGTCAGCTCGATTAAGAGCTGAATTTTACAAAAACTGCTGATATCTATTAATTTAGCCGGATCTTGGGAAGTGGGTCAGGCCTAAAACTACACACACACACACACACACACACACATATATATATATATATATATATATATATATATTGGGCATTTCAAATAAGTCGTTACGTCTATTAAATATGTATCTGTCTCTGTCTCTCTCTCTCTCTCTATATATATATATATATTGTTTTAACCAAAACGTTCGTTTGCTTATTAAGTAGAACATTTATTTAATAAACCGAACGATCTATTTGGACAACCCAATATATATCTGCAGTATGACATGAAACTATGAGATGTGCAACCAATGTAGGGTATTATGCATATTTTTTAATATATATATATATATATTTATATATATATATATAGTTTTTGGCCTGATCCACATCCCAAGATTCGGCTGAATGAGTAGTTGTCAGTATTTTTTAGCTGACACACTTTTAATACACACATATATATGAAAATGTCGTCAATAAATCTGGCATATATTCAGGGTTTGTTAAAATTATTGAAGACATTTTACGATATGAATCATGTAGATAAAAGTAGGACCCAGAGGTGAGCCCATCGCTACGCCGTCACACTATGGTAACATTTTCACACAGACTAACGGCTTACAGATGGGCTCGTCTCTAGATCTTACTTTATCTAATTTGTACATGAAACGTGTAACAAAAAAGTCCTTTATATATATATATATATATATATATATATATATATATATATATATATATGGTGTGTGTGTGCGTGCACATCGCAGTGTCCGCATGTCGTAGTTTTCCTGTGTTAGTGTGCGGATCGTCGTATCTTTGAGTGTCGATTTACCTATTAAAATGCTTGTTATTCGCTCCCAAAATAGCCATTTCCATAATGCTCTTTAGCAAAAATAGCCAACACAGTAATGCTTTGAGATACAAGTTTAATTCGTTCTGTAGGGGGACAACAGTTGTTTTCCTTTGGGTTGAGCTCAGGAGAGTTCAGCCCTTTTCGAGAGAACTGTTCTTTCCTTTTTTCGTTGCTTCCGTTTGAGAAACGGTCATTACCTTCCTAACCACTAGCGTGTCCACACACGTTGAAAATTGACAACATGTGCATAGCCTAACGTTGAGAAAAAAAAGTAATTTTGATTCACCTAGCTACGGACGGTCAAAGGCCGTAAGGCTGGTATATTATTTCTTTGCTGTTCTGTTAAACATTCTCGTCCTTTGGACAGTATGAACAATAATGTTTTGTGACATGTGTAAATCTTTTTAATATGTGTATGTAAGTTGTATTTGCCTTATTAAATGTTTTGTTTGTTACGGGCGTGTTTCTCGTCTTTCTATATTCGGATTCAGTGTTAGTGTATCAATGGCTACACTAATGCTAATATTAGTACTTGGTGTACAGGAAAGTATTATTCTTTTTAGCACTAAATAGCCGGTAAATTATGGCTGGCTTATAAAAGAATACTAATAGTTCCAAGACCGAGCTCGTAATTCAAAAAACTCTTATCTCAAATCTATATTCCCCATTGAAATTAATGGGAATATTTCTGATCCGTTCCAGAACCCTAAAAATTTAACACTGTTTTTTAGATTTACTTTCTTGGAATCATGATGTTGCTAAAGGAATAACGACAAAAAAAAAAAAAAAACACAATCTAACAAATATCTTTCCAGAGCAGAGCTGTCGATGCTAAGCTGATACTTGCTCCTATCTCAAACTTCAGTTCGTACCTCAAGACAAAAGTCAGGGTAAACTCTGGCTTGTATCTCAAAAAAGTAATATGTCGGTACGTATCGCTTGTATCTATAAATATATATATATATATATATATATATATATATATATATATATATATATATATATATATTCAATTTTCATCTCATTCAGGATGGCTTCAAGTTTAACCATGAAGCAGATTGACGTCACTAGGTGTTGACCTGAATATGGATTTTTATATTTATATACACTTTGTCTCTGATACTGCGCTCCAAACCCATAAATATACCTTACCTTAAAACTTTTATAATTTATATATATTTTAATATATATATATATATATATATATATATATATATATATATATATATATCATTGAAAGATCGGATTTAAACATGTACCAATATGGTGATTACATTTCGTTCTTTCAATGAACTTACTTAAAATAAATAGACACAACTTGTCTATATTATTTAATCAAACATGCATCAATGAAAAATTGCTGCCTAAATATATATAATGCTTTTAATTTAATTGCAAAATTAAATTCGGGGTTTTTAGCTTCTATTTTTGAAACATGGTTGGAACTGTGTAGCGAAAAAACATATTTTAAATCAATTAATTTATAATATTAATGCTCTGTAAATTTACATTGAGCACTATTTTGTAAAAATAAAATATCTATAAGAACACCGGATTTTATATCTTACTGTTCTTTTTTATTTTTATTTATATATATATATATATATATATATATATATATATATATATATATATATATTTTCACCACTGACCCTTGCACTTACTTTCTTCGGAGTCCATGGTGTCACTAAAGGATTTTTTTCAAAATAATGCCAAAAAGACACAACACACCCAAGATCTTTCAAAAGCAGAGATGAACACATGTACTGCGGATGCTTAACAGATAATCACTTCTGTCTCAAAATTCAGCTTCAATCTCAAAGCAAAAAAAAAAAAATCGGCCAAACCCCGACTCGTATCTTAAAAACTCGTTTTTAGGTACGCTCGTATCTCAAGGTATTACTGTACCTATCTTCCCCATGCTTTATAAGTTCTCATCCAATTTCTTCGCTTTGTTTTAATGAGTGTCAAAAGATTAAGCATATTTTTTTGTGATCATACTATGAAAAGCCAGAACATGTCTATCTGCAATAGCCAAATCAGACTGAAATGGAATGAGTCGGCTTATCTGTATTCCCTTCATATTCCATTAGTAAGGAGGAAGTTCCTGTTGCATTGTGGAAAGGACCCCGAGAGAATGCATTACCGATCACCAAAATCTTAACCTCTTCAATTTTGAGGTCAATCGTTATCTATCCTAAATATCTTCTTAATATGTACATCTTGGCCCCATCCCTGTACGCCATTTCAACAAACTCATTTAATAACCCTCTACCTTAAGTGGCTCTCGGGCCTTTTTTTGGGGGTGGACGACAACAAAAAATATAAATACGTTTTAATTGCGCCTATATATTTGCACAAACATGCATATCGCACGCGAGTACACACACACATATAATCTCACCAACGCACGTATACTGACACACAAACACATACACACTTTCACAAGCATAAATACACACATATTATCTCTGGAGCACACACATAGTCACTATCTCTCTCTCTCTCTCTGGAACACATACATAGACACATACACATACACACCCACACATTCTTATACACTTATTCTGATACACACTCGCAAGCATAAATGCACTCACATATTCTCTGTGGAACACACATACATACGTACACGCACTCATTCTGACATGCACACACAAGCATAAATACACACACATAGTCTCTTCGGAACACATGCACACACACACATACATTATTACGCACGTGCTTATTCTGACACACATATAAACACACACACACACACTCACAAGCATGCATACTCACACACACACTCTATCTAGAATACACACATGCACATACACACACAAACATAGGCACTTAAATCATTATAAAACTTCGCTTATTTATTTCCGGAGACAATGAATGAATTTTGAATACGGAAAAGGCTTACAGGAAACCGAAATATTTGATGAGAAAGAAGCAAACAGATTAAAAAACAAAAAAAAAAAAAAACAAATTTGCAGATAATGCCCCAACGACCAATTTTTGAAAAAATGTATTATTCACGATGTGGGAAAAAAAAGGCTTGGTTATTACAAAAATAGCAATAAAAATTGAGGAAACTCTACCACTTAGGAGATGTTGCGAATCTTATTTCGGTCCCGGGTACAGCCTGGCCTTCACTGTTTACCTGAAACAATATGTTGCTCGATTTATGTTCCTGAGGTCAATCCCTCATCATAACGAATGCCTTCACAGATTCCTGACTGGGGCGGCCAAGCTGTACCCGGGACCCAGCTAAGATTGGCAATATCTCATAAACTGTAGTTTCCTCAAATTTTATTGCTATTTTTGTAATAATCAAGCTTTTTTTTTTTTACACAAGGAATAATTCATTTTTTTAAAAAAATGATCACTAGGACATTGTCTGCAAATTTACCCTCCCCCATCAAAAAAAAAAACTGACTGTATAATAAAATATCACTGTATAATTAATACTATACTGTCTTTAAAAAGATGTGAGAAATGTAATGAAAGAATGATTTCCTCTGTGTGCGCCGGTGTCCGCGCGTATACACGTTTCATGGCTTATAAAAAAAAAGGACAAATGCGAGTGTGTTAGTTTCTATATTGGACATGATATTTGCTTATAAGTGTTCAAGCGTGGTTGGGTCATCATCGGGTGTGTATGAATGGGTGAAGGATAAAAATTCAGTTCAGTTTCTGAATGGAACAATTATAGAAAAGAAAAGGAAAAAAAAAACAAACGTACAAAACATTACAATGGAAAGTGTAATTTTCAATGGGGAAAAAAAAGGTGTGGACAAAATACACAGATAAACAAAACATTACCGGAATTTCTCAGAGGCTGTGTTGAAATGTTCTCGGTTAGAACAAGAAGCTACCGATCCCAGGCAAACCTCTAATGTCAGGTGATTTTGCCAGATTTAGGGGGAACTTATCAGAAACCACTCGTATTATTTGATAACATTGCATTTTTTTATGTTATATTACATTTATATACACATAGATATTACATATATATATATATACAAACATATTACATATCTATACACATATTACAAACATATATGTATACATATTACATACACATAATTATTACATACATATGCACATACATATTACAAACGTATATACATACATATTACATATACATAGTACATTATATTACATACATATACATTTCATACATAACATACATACGTTACCTACATATACACATAAACATTACATACCTAAGCACATACATATTACATACATATACACATGCACTGCATGCATATATACAGACATATACACATGTATATGCACATACATCAGATATATATAGAGAGACATATTTATTACATGCACACACACACAGATACATATATATATATATATATATATATATATATATATATATATATATATATATATATATATATATATAGATGGATAGATTATATATATATGTATGTATGTGAGTGTAAATCTCACCCGTGTGAGGTTGTGTGTGTTTTTGCGTGATTTTTAAATAAAATACAAAAATCAGTCAGTTATGAGCCATGCGTGATACACGCTTAGACGATCATCTATCTTTCGATACATGACTGACGAGGCAGATTTTTTTTTCCCGCAGTAGGTTGTCATTTCATTTTGTGGTAGACCAGCTGCTATCCAAGTCTATAGAACTCTTATTTACCCATAGCTGAGGGAGGGGAGAAGAAGAGGATTCATACCTTTCCCAAGGGTATTAGCACGTAAGAGAATGTAATGGATTCGGCTGGAATTCGAACTCGGCTCTCCTCAATCCGAGCCGATATCCATTACTCCACCGTGCCTCCTAAAATATACAAATATATAATTTAATTTTTTTTTACAATAAATTAGTTTTACAGTTATATTTCCATATCATGATTTAAACAATATTGTTAAATTTTAGTCTGTTTTTCACACATAATTTCTGATTGCATTTGATCAGTGACAGTATAATTCCTCATCTTATTTATTTACCATGATGTTAAGATTTTCGTCTTGATTGTAGCTTTTAATATGTCCTACATTCTACTAAAAAATATAATGTATCATTGTAGTAATATTTGTATTCCACATGATAATCCAAGGAAAATAAATTAACACTAAGATGGCCACGATGTCGTTTTTTAACAAGTTACTATGGAATAATTAGTTTTAGTTCGATGCTGAGGCTTATGGACAATTATTGCATTTTAGCAAAGATGCTTAACAGACTTAATTCTTTAAAAAATATTCAGTGGAATAGCTGATATTTGAGGTTTTACCTTGAATGGCCGAGGTGTCGTTTTTGAAACCTAGGCTATTTATAGGGGTAAATGCATTGAAAAATTTCTCACAAGCAATAATACTTGTGTTTATGTCCCCTATCTATCTATTTATCTATCTATACACACACACACACACACACATAATTTTTATATATATATATATATATATAATCACTTTCTTTCAGTATGAGGTATACTAATATTTGTGAATTTCTTTTCAGACTTGTTATTCCTGATTTGAATATTGAATCTATTAGAGATGGCTGCTTCACGGCGTAATGTAAATAAAGATGGCTGGCCATCCTAGTGTTAAGGTCTACTCTTTGCCTGTATATTGAATATTTCTACCACATCTGCTCTGTTACTTCTTCCGTGTGTCTAGAGATTCTTGGTAAATCCAAAGAAGAATTAGCAATGTTATAGGTCCTCGCCTTGCATCGCGACTTCATTTACTTTCCTACTGTCGTAACGTAACTTCCCTGTGCCTCTTTTAGAAATATTTCCACAGTAATGAGCTTTCCTTGTTCGTGCCTCGACATTACGAATTTACGTGCAGTAGGAGATTTGCAGACAGGGCGCATGATTTCACAAATGAAAATGCTTGTTGCAACCATAGGTTCTATGTTGATAGTTTCTTCTCTCGCATTTGGAACTCTCGGTGTCATTCTTAATGCTCCTGTTTCGCAATACCTTGCTAAGCTTTTGGAATACGTCCTTGGCCATCCCAATACATCTACGGATCTACGTGTTGCGCTTAAGGGTTCAAATTGTCCTACGTAAAAGCGTCAGTTGGTGAATTTGGTGACAATCCCTGGGTTGGGCGGTATGTACGGAACAGTAATAAATAAGGACAGTCTACCCCCGGGATTCCCTGTAGAGTTGAATCCATTATTTAACCTACGGGCGTAGATTGTTCTTATTTCGTTTTTTTTTTTTTACTTTCTTCTTATTTAGTACTGCTCAGTGATGGTTGGTCCAGTTTCCACTGAGACTGTACTACTCGATTCAGGGATTGAACTTACGATTACCATATCACTGAATTCATGAACCCGCACTTTTACGAAGCTATTATCCCGAACAAGACGAAGTACTCCGAGACATGGATAGTGGAACGAGAAAATTCTACACCTGTGGATTAAATAAAGAGTTTAATTTAAAATTCCCTAAAGGTTACTCGGATCGACAGAACCCTGAAGAATGTCGGAAGAAACAAGTGTCGAAAGGTTGTGATAATAACAACAGTGATAATTACGATCTTCAAAAATTGAAACGCAATGTGAATTGCCATCTTCTGTCTTCTTGAATTCTGTCTCCTTTATTATATCCTTTGTTTCTTTCACTCTTGGTCACCCTCCTGCGTCCTAGTGGCTTTATTGCCTTGCTTACAGTGAAATGATTAAAAACAAAAAAAAAAAGGAAATTAATTATTTTTTCTATATCAATGAAGCTTCATAAAAACAAATTTATTTAAGAACTTTCAAAGCAATACGGATTTACCTCGGACAGACGCGTATTTAGCGGTTGTAGCGCCTCGGGATGTCGTAGAATTTGCCGCCCTTTTAACCCTGCGTTAGTCACGTCGAATTTCCGAAAATGGATAATCCCCTTATAATCCCCTCCCACGACAACTGGGCTACAACTTCGCCAAAATGCGTGCTATACACCCGCACTAAGTCAAGAGTCAAGATAGTAGTGGGAGCAAGCAAAAAAAAAAAAAATCAAGTTGCCAACTAAGAATTCTTACAAATGGATTGAAAGGAAAAAATGGCACAAATAGATTGAGAGGAAAAAATGGCACAAATAGATTGAGAGGAAAAAATGGCACAAAGGGATTTAGATGAAAGAATGTCACAAATTGATTGAGAGGGAAAAATTGGCACAATTAATTTTGCATGCTACTAATACTTCATTATACAACTTTACATACAAATGCCACCCAAACAAAATATTTTACGCGGGTCGCGCCGACCCTCCACTCCTCCCTCTAGATATGATCTTGGATAAAAGTTTAATCCATATTCTCTTTTCGTCAGTTTAGTCTTTTCCCATATATCTCAGCTATAAGTATTACGATTAACTATAATTTTGGGAAGTAAAAATTTCACTAAAAAATGTAAAACATTTTCCAAGTTTTCATATAAAATCAAGAACATATTAACTTTAAGTATAACGGCCACAGTATATTGAAAAAAAAGAAATCGTCAGTTTAAGTTGGTGCCAGGAGGATGCAATTTAAGCAAAGAATGAAAGAAAGAAAGAAAGAAATCTACCGCTTTTGGTGTTCATACAAAATCGGACACACGAAACAAGGATATTAATTTTAGCTTTTGATAATTTATATGTTGACTTTGATTTCATTGTGAATTTAATTTTCAGTTTTTTTTGTTTTGTTAACAAGGTTTTTGGATTTTTGCTAATTTAATCTAAATGAACAGATACTACACTTTAAATTCAACTAAAATAATATCAAATAAACAAAGGATTAACAAAAAATTCTTTCTTTTCAGTACTTTGAAAATTCATTCTTGTTGATATCATTACATTACGCGTTGTGTCCGCTCAATGGGAGACTGGTTGATTTGATGCCCATAGAACCGGCGTCTCTTTCAGGCCAAAATAAGAAAGCGATGACAAACAAGAAGGCAGTGATTTATGAAGTCATTAAATAAAAACTAATAACACAAATGAAAAGATGTCGATAAAGAACATAAATAAAAACACGAAGAAAATGAAGGAAGCAGACGAGAAAAAAGAATTGAATAAAAAAAAGAATTAAACATGAATAAAACGAATGAAAAATAAAGGCCATGATAAGACTTTGATAGTTTTTCTCATTTTTTTTTTTTTTTTTTTTTTGAAAGAAAAAGTGTGAAGCACGAATTAATTTTCTTTTTCAAGAGAGACAAACATACTAAATCGAGAATAGAAACATTCCACGCTTCGCGAGAGTGCTGGATTGGATAGAATCAAAAAGAAAAGAACAAAATTAATAGGAAAACGAAGGCAAAACAAGAAAAACAAACAAAAAACAACTATGTGGAAATAAAAAAAAAAGTAAGAATGCAAGGAAGGAAGGAATAAAGAAGGAAATAAATAAAAACACAGAATAGGTAAAGGGAAAATACGAAGACAGGTTTGCGGGAGAGGCAAGATCGACGAAGTAGAAAGCGAGCAGGGGTCGGATGGCACAACATTGCTCTCTCTCTAGCAGTAAGTTTGTAGTTGCAGTTAAAACTAGGAAAAGAGGAAGAGGAGGAAAGACAACTTTGGAGGAGGAGCAGGAGGTGGAGGCTTCTCTCGAATGGTAGCGAGACCAAGACTCGCAATTCATCTATTTTGGGCAAAGTAAGCTGCGACAGTTCGTTCCCCTTTTCTCTTCTCGTTCTTTACACGGGCTGTACGTTATTTCTTTGGAGTGCATCTCGGTGGCTTCTTCCAAGCCGGGAGGCTTTTTCTTCTTTACTCTATGTTGAGGAAAGGGATCGACACATAAGAAGGAAAAGCTTTCTGAAAGGAAAAGAAGATAAAAGGAAAAAGACAAGATTAAAAAAAAAAAAAGACAAAAAGAACGAAGGAGAAAAAAGAACTCGGAAAAAAGTAGAAAGAAAGAATCGGGAATTCCAAAAGAAAAAAAAGATAAAGTAAATTGAAAAAAAAAAAAAAAAAAAAAAAAAAAGTAAAATTTAGAAGTTGATAATTTAAATTTTAAATATATACATTAAGTAAATAAGTATCTTTTTTCTTTTAAATTGACCGAATATCTTCTTTAAAGAAAAGAAATCAATTTAAAAACTACTTATTGAAAAATAAATACCTGTAGCCGCAGCTGGAAAATTTAAAACAATTAAACTGATTTAACTTATCTTATTTAAATCACATTTATTCGCAACAATGCGCTATTTCATATACGTAGCCTTTTTGCTATTACTGACCATGAGGTATGGTCAGTTGCAAATGAGATTCAGTGATTGGTCAGAAGAAGATTTAGCCAGACCATGGTGTGCCATCCGGCGAGGTGAACAATGCTGTAACGGGCGCCAAGACGACTGTACAGTCCCCTTACATGGGACCCTCTGTTACTGTGATGAATTCTGTAACACTACGGCATTGGACTGTTGTCCAGATTTTTGGACTTTCTGTCTAGGTATCCAACCAAGAAGGATCACTACCACTACACCTATACCCCGCGGGGATATTCCACCCGACTATGGCTCTGGAGACCTTGGTAAGTACGAATATTTATCCAATAATGAAGCAATTTTTGTTTTTTTTTTGTTTTTGTTTTGTTTTTTACGACTGGTAGTCGATGACAATGACACAAGGTAAATACAGAGAATTATACTCGTTGTTAAGTTAAATGAGCGGACTCTTATAGTTTCTCAAGCGCACGTGTTCGTGTGCTTGTCTGTTCGTGTACTTGTGTGAGTGAGTGTGATTGTGTGTGCGCGCACTCGTGTGTCTGCAATCAAATCGAGTCGCACCGTGAAAATAATTTTAAAGCGTTTCGTTTTTTTTTAATCATCAAATTTCCTTCAATTAATTTCTTTTTTATTTTCAATTTATTTCTTTCTTTTTCTTTTTTCTTTCTTTTTCTTCTTCTTTCTTTCTTTTTCTTCTTCTTTCTTTCTTTTTCTTCTTCTTTCTTTCTTTCTTTTTAATTTCTTTCTTTTTTCTTTCTTTATTTTTGATTTCTTTCTTTGTCTTCTTTTTTCTTTCTTTCTTTTTAATTTCTTTTTTCTTTTTTCTTTTTAATTTCTTCTTTTTCTTCTTTTTTTAATTTCTTTCTTTTTTCTTTTTCCTTTTTAATTTCTTTTTAATTTGTTTCTTTTTTCTTTCCTTCTTTCTTTCTTTTTAATTTCTTTCTTTTTCATTTTTCTTTCTTTCTTTTTAATTTCTTCTTTTTCTTTCTTTTTTCTTTCTTTTTAATTTCTTTTTTCTTTTTAATTTCTTCTTTTTCTTCTTTTTTTTAATTTCTTTCTTTTTTCTTTTTCCTTTTTAATTTCTTTTTAATTTGTTTCTTTTTCTTTTTTCTTTCCTTCTTTCTTTCTTTTTAATTTCTTTCATTTTTCATTTTTCTTTCTTTCTTTTTAATTTCTTCTTTTTCTTTCTTTCTTTTTAATTTCTTTCCTTCTTTTTTCTTTTTCCTTTTTAATTTCTTTCTTTTTCTTCGTTTTAATTTCTTTTTAATCTCTTTTCGTTTTCTTTCTTTTTAATGTCATTGTTTCTTTTTCGTTTTCTTTCTTAATTTTTTCTTAGTTTCTCGTTTCTTACTTTCTTTCATTCTTAATTTCTTTGTTTCTTTTTTCCTTACTTTCTTTGTTTCTTAATTTCTTTGTTTCCTTTTTTCTTAATTCGTTAATATCTTTCTTAATTTCGTTTTCACATACGACATTTTTAATGCCTTGTCCCTTCAGGACGTAGATTAAGATGACCATTCTCCTATTATTATCTCTGAAATCTGTCATTACTTCTTGGGAATGGCAGTGACGTGGTTTTCCCGTTAACTTCTCCACGATTTCCAATTCAGTGCTCATTCTAGTCTGGCGGCAACCTAAGACAGAAGAGCACAATCTATAGAGATATTTAACCCATAGCTGGGGAGTGGAACAGGAGAGATCGGTTCATGCCTTGTCCAAGGTCATTAACGCGAAAAGTGAATAAAAGCCGACTCAACTGATTCCACTTTCTGCACTAATGACCTTAACGATAACCACTGAGATGTTACAAAGTTTTGCTGGACTCTTGAAATTAAGACAATTAAATAAATCAAAATATACATTAGAATTTATTATTCATCAAAAAAATCTTAATTTGATAATGAAAATGATATTTTTATTAAAAAGGGATAACAAACACTTCTGTAATTAAAATGTTCGAAACATACACACCAATGTCTATTTCTGTCAATTATTACTGCAGGTAAGATTAGTTTTTTTTTCTTTCTATGTGCCGTGTCCTTTCAGGACGTAGGCGATCATGGCTCTCCACCTCCCTCTATCCCTTGCAGCTCTCAACAAGTTCCCTTCCTCTGCCACTTGTCTAAGCCCGCTAGCTATGTCATGCGTAGTTTTCCCCTGTCTCTCTTTCCCTCTATCCGACCTGTGAGTATCAGATTCTCCAGGCCCCCCTTTCTCGTTACATGTCCCCAAAACTTCAGCTGCCTCTTCTTGATGTTAAGTATAAGCCTCCTCTTTGTTTGCATCCTCTCTAAGACCTCATTGTTGCTCACACGCTCAGTTCAGAATATCCTCAGTATCCTTCTGTAGAATCACATCTCCGTCGCCTCGAGTCTCTTCTTCATTTTTGAGGAGACCGCCCAACATTCGCTACTGTAAAGGAAGATAGATGTCACGAAAGAGTTCAGTACGCTTTTCTTTTTTTTTTTTACTAAAGAAATCCTCCTGTTTCGCAATACCTTGCCAAGTTCTTGGAATACGTCCTTGGCCATCCCAATACGTCTACGGATCTCAGTTTCGCACTTAAGGGTTCAAATTGTCCTACGTAAAAGCGTCAGTTTGTGAATTTGGCGACAATCCCTGTGAGTTCAATCCCTGTGTCGGGTGGTGTGTATTGAACAGTATTAAATATAAATAAGGACAGTCTACCCCCGGGATTCCCTGTAGGGCTGAACCCATTATTTAACCTATGGGCGTAGATTGTTCTTATTTTGTTGTCACTTTCTTCTTATCTCTTCTTATTTAGTACTGCTCTGTGATGGTTGGTCCAGTTTCCACTGAGACTGTACTACTCGATTCAGGAATTGAACGTACAATTACCATGTCGCTGAATTCACGAACTTGAGTTTTAATTTATGATGCTATTGTCCCGAACAAGACGAGATATCCCGAGACATGGACAGTGGAACGAGAAAATGCTACACCTGTAGATTAAATAAAGAGTTTAATTTAAAATTCCCTAAAGGTTACTCGGGTCGATAGACTCCTGAAGAGTCGAAATTTTGTGATAATAACAATAGTGATAATTATGCTAGTGCTTTCGTAAACAATGTAAATAATTATAACTTCTGATCCCAGAAGTTCAGACAGGAACCGTTTCATGGGGTTTCTTTCAAATTTTGCTTTGGCCTCTTCTGGATTAATTATTTTATGAGTCATCTGACACAATTTCAAAATGCTTACTTGCTTTATTCAAGTCAACCATATATAAAAATAACTTTTGCTATTTCTAGCAGCACACACGTGAAATAAATAATAAAACGTGTCTTGGGCGTCTATTAGTGCTTAAATTCAACCCAGACTTCAAGTGGGACTCGTACATACGATCCATTGCCAAAGATGCTGGAAAAATTGTCGGGTCACTGTACCGCTCCAGTAAGTATCCGACTCCTTCTGTACCTTCACAAGAGTCAGATCAAGCTGAAAATAGAGCACTGCTGCCATATGTGGGCAACAGCTGCCCAGTCTTCAGTTTCCAGTTTCGGCAGACTTCAAAAGTGTCTCCGCGTCCTTGTGGGTGATAAATTATTTTCTACTCTACAACGCCTTTTTCACAATCGAGACGTCGTAAGCCTCTCGCTGCTTTATAGTTATTCCCACATAAAATGTTCAGACGAACTACATTCCTTAGTCCCACCAGTTCTAACCTTCACGGCTAAGACCTGCTTTGCCGTGAACCACACCCATTCTTTTCGTATTTCATTGATGAGATGTAACTTCCACTCAAGCAGTTTCTTCTCACGAACCGCTGCTTTGTGAAACCAACTCCCAAGAGGATGCTTCCCCAACCACTACAATTTTGGCCTGTTCAAGTCTAGGCTCAACCGTTATATTACTTTTATCCCCTTAAATCAGTGGTTCCCAAATGGCGCGCTGAGCTTCATAGGTGTGGCAGAAAGGATAGCAGGTGAGGCGGAATGGGTGAAAGGCAATTACAGATTTAGAAAAAGTTTTAAAAAATTATATGCCTAAAATAAATATGATTTCAAAATTTAAAATATTATTATTGATTACTTGTAATTGCATGCATGGGTCCCAATATAAATAATTATAAATAATTATTTATCGATTTTATCAATGTGATATTTTTGCATTATATCAAGTATTAAGAATATAGTAACTAGGCTCCGCAAATTGGAGGAGAGAGTTATCAATGATAATGTTCTGACTTCGAATTCGAAGTTATCTCCCTTTAACCCTCCCTTTTATCGCATAAAATGTGGTGAGGCGCGAGCAAATTTTAATTCCGAAAATGCGGCACCTAGAAAAAAAAAATAAAAAAAGTAATGCCATAAACTGTGCCATTTACTCTGTAACCCTCTACCTAGAGTGACTCCTGGGCATTGTGCAAGGTGAACATCATTGCCAAAAAAATAAACATAATATTAACATACTGTTAAATACTGAAGAGAAATGCATAGATTTTTTTTTTATCGTAAATCGATAATTAATTAATGATTATGTCTGGTCACGCACTTGGGCTTAACTATGGTAAGTCAGAATGTAATTATTCTTTAGAATTCATTATAGTCATTAGCCGTTTGCACCCAATAGAAACACATGAATCATATCGGCTTCTCTGTTAGAATTGCTAAATTAAGCTGGCAAATTTAAGGAAAAAAAGTTTGTTTTTTTTACATACAAGAATATTAAAACCTGTACTTCAAAGACAAAAGTTTGTATTTGATAGCCAACATTTACGAATTAGTCTTCTGTTCCTGAAAAAAACTTTAAAGTTGTTTTAGTTGACATTTCAATAATTTAACCTACCGTAATTCATCATGCATAATACACATTTTTTTCTAAAAAATAAGCAAAATCAGCTACAAAAAATCTTTAAAAAATTGACGTAAAATAAAATAAGAATTATCATAAAACTAAATTAGAATGTTTAAAACCATTTTTTTAAAGAATAGGGAACGCTAGTCGTAATGAAATCAGAGAGGTACAATTTTTAGGGTTTGATTACCAAACAAGGGATGCGTACTATGCATGAGTAGAAGCATTTTCCCCACACTTTCAGCACAATTTTATGAATGCGTATTATGGATGAAGGCGTATTATGTATGGAGAATTACAGTAAAAGAAAATTAAAAAGAAATAACCACAGTTCTTGTTTGCTAGTCGAATATGGATTGCTTAAAAGTACTTTCTTCAGAGTTACTCTCCTGGGTGTCTTCACCTATCCCAGGACCCCACGACTGTAGTGGGAGTGAGTTACAAACCTGTTGGAAATGCCTCGGAGAGAAGGCCATCAACAACGCTCTGGAAGCTTCAGCCACTTTTAATAACGTTCTATTTTTCTACCTTGGTTATATTGTTAATATTCAATTATAATATACACTGCAAACTTTATAGTGATTCTGTGTTTAAGGTTTGTAAAAGGAACAAATGTGTTGGAAGATCTTTCTGAAAGAACTTGAACATAATAAAAATCATAATGAAAGCCATCAACATTACTTGTCCCAATGGACAAATCGGCGTTTGTGTCTGACAAGAAAAGTGACCATAGATATAAAAGAAATAAAGTTACCTCGAAAGCAAGAACTGTGGTCAGCGATATTTTTTGTGGGGGAGGGGATGACGTAGAAGCAAAACATACACAAGAATGCCTTCCTTTTATTTTATAACAATACTAATATTATTTCACCAATATTAAAAATTATTAAATTTTTCAGCGTGCCAACGTCGCTACCGAATGCTATACAAGGCCGAGGTTTAAATTAGGTTTAACGGAACTACTGTGGAAATATTTCTGAAGCCATCTCGGTACTTTCCCTTTTGGAGACGCGGCAGGTCTTTGGTAATGACCCCATACCCATCCTAAAGGAGAGGGGCTACAAGGGAAGGATGCTCCCATTAGGGTTTCAGCTGAATATTACTTTAAAACTTTCTCGGCGAATGATTTTCTAAGCAGAGTTTAAATGTGGCACAAGGCCGAAAGTTTGGAACATCTAGCGAGGATCGAACTCAATACTCAGTCATATTTGATCTTGCAAGACATGCTTCCTAACAAAGACACCAGATCGGAGTGCCCAGCCAATGTGAGAAATGATTCATGATATTATTTCTGATATAATCTTGTAGCGATTATTATCGTATAGAATAGCGTTTCAATAAAAATATACATTTTCTATCAATACTACTTGATGGAAATTGACATATGACAGAGTTAGGGCTTCGTATCATATATATATATATATATATATATATATATATATATATATATATATATATATATATTATATATATATATATATATTGGGGGAGGTATATATGAGTTCGTACAATCACTTAAGGTGAATATAGGCTTGGATGTATGTGTGGTGTAATGGATAATGGCTCAGAATTGTTAATCGGAGAGCCGAGTTTGAATTCCAGTTGGGTTCGTTATATTAACTTATGCGCAAATACCCTTGGGAAAATTAATAATCCATCTCTTCTACCCCCAGCTATGGGTTAATTAGTAAGACCTGTATAACTAAAACCATTATTATCTCTCAGAATAATTCTTATAATGTAAAAATATTTTCTGGCTTTAAGTTACCTGCAAAGTATTGATAAGCCGTAAAAACGAATCAATCAATTTATTCAATTAATTTTTCATTGGTAATGCATTAACTAAAGTGCATTTCAGACATAAAATGAATATATATATATATATATATATATATATATATATATATATATATATATATATATATATATATATATATATATATATATATATATATATATATATGTGTGTGTGTGTGTGTGTGTTTTTCTAAAAGGAAAATTATTTCAAACCTGAGTGGGTTAAATGAAAATAATGTCGAAAGGGAAAAAATTGACGAAACTCGTTTTCCAAAGATAACACTCTGAATATAATATGTCTGAGAATCAACTGCTTTCTAAAATAAAAAAAGCATCAGAGGAAAGGAAATGGTTGCCGTCTTGGGAATTTTATAATCTTTTAATCAGATATGACTATAGACATCTAACGTTTTCGTTTGATCACTAAATATATACTTCTGTTCACTGGAGATAGATGATCCTGAAAACGTAGAAAAAGAAAACAAATATGGAGAGATGATGGGAGCCGCCAAAAACAAATATTTTATTGACTACTCATTTGTTATATAAATTATTAAGTTTTAAAAAAAAAAAAAAAAAACTATCAAAATATGCATTAGCGTCATGTTCTGTCAAATACGTCGCAGAGGAAGGTGATAGCAAGTATGGTTGCATTGTGCAAATAACGAATGCACGTTAAGCAAGCAACATTGTTAGAATATCATTGGAAGTGTTCCAAATACGACGTTTATTTAAAGATCAGAAATAATTATTGTGGAATAAGTTATAATTGGCTCGTGTCCTGCTTTCGTTTTTTCTTCTCTTCTCCTCTCTTCTCTTCTCTTTACTTTTTCTTTTTCTTTTCTTTTTCTTTTTTCTCTTGTCGATTTATAACGTTCTGCTAGTTGTCAGACCAGTACAAGTTGACAACTAATATGAGCAGTTGATGCCGTGAAGTGGCTGACAATTTCGGCGCTTTTCGTGTTGTTTACAAAAATGAGGTGTGGTGGTGGTGGTGGGGGGACAATCATTTAGTACAGAATTTGATTGGAAAACACAAACGATTTTCAAAAGCCAGTTGATTTCACAGTAACTGATTCTTTTGCGAATAAAAATGAAAACTTATTCGATAGTTCGCCCACGATTTTTCCCAGTAGAAGTGTTGATTCTAGAATTTAAAATGTTTTTAAATGCACCTTTTCATTATGGATTATGTGCGTGTATGCGTACGTGTGTGTGTATGCGCGTGTGTGCTCGTATGCTTGCGTGCATGTGTGTGCTTTTGAGTGTGCGTATGCGTGTATATATGCTGGTCTTTACATTCATGCGTTATATATATAGTAAAAAAACTTAGCTGGAAATATGCCTACATCACTCCGCCGGTATATGCGAGTGAGTTGGCACTTGTCAATGCAAGTGTGTATGTGCGTGTGTATTCTTTGTTACTTTTCTCTTGAAAGGTTTTCGATGACGACTGAATTCCTCTGTTTCCATTGAAAAATTCAGTTTAATATTCTTTGCATAAAATACTTAAGCACATACAGTACGCAGCCGTCACACTCCATTTAATAAAGTGAAGATGTGTCCGATAGAGATGAGACGATAAAGAATTTCTTTTTAGTTGTACTGAGTGCCTGGGATTTAAGAAATTAAATTTAAGCTAATGTTTCAGTGTTGAAGCAGCAGAATAAAAGAAAGAAAGAAAGAAAGAAAGAAAGAAAGAAAGGAAATAAAAGAAAGAAAGGAAGAAAAGAAAGAAATGAAAGAAAGAATGAAAGAAAGAAAAGAAAGAAATAAAAGAAAGAAATGAAAGAAAGAAAGGAAGAAAAGAAAAAATGAAAGAAAGAAGAAAGAAAGAAAGAAAGAAAAAGGAAAGAAAGAAAAGGAAGAAATGAAAGAAAGAAGGAAGAAAAAAGGAAGAAATAAAAAATAAAAAAGAAGAAAAGAAAGAAAGAAATGAAAGAAAGGAAGAAAAGAAAGAAATGAAAGAAAGAAGAAAGAAAGAAAGAAAAAAGAAAGAAAGAAAAGAAAGAAATGAAAAAAATAAGAATGAAAAAAGGAAGAAATAAAAGAAAGAAATAAAAGAAAGAAAGAAAGAAAGAAATGAAAGAAAGAAAGAAAAAAGGAAGAAATGAAAGAAAGAAAGAAAGAAAGAAAAAAGAAAGGAAGAAAAGAAATGAAAGAAAGAAGAAAGAAAGAAAGAAAGAAAAAAGAAAGAAAAGAAAGAAATGAAAGAAAGAAGAAAAAAGGAAGAAATAAAAGAAAGGAAGACAAGAAAGTGGAAACGAAATAAAAGAAAGAAAGAAAGAAAGAAAGAAAAGAAAGCGAGAAAGAAAGAAACAAACAAACAAAAAACAAAAGTAAGAAAAGAAAGAAAAAAGAAAGAAAAAAAAGAAAGACAAATAGAAAAGAAAGAAATGAAAGAAAGGAAGTAAGAAAGAAAGAAAGAAAGAAAGAAAGAAAGAAGGAAAGAAAGAAATGAAAGAAAAAAGAAAGAAAAAAAGGAAGAAATAAATGAAATAAAAAAGGAAGAAAAGAAAGAAGAAACGAAATAAAAGAAAGAAAGAAAGAAGGAAAGAAAGAAGGAAAGAAAGAAACAAAGAACAAAAGGAAGAAAGAAAAAAGAAATAAATAAAAGAAAGACAAATAGAAAATAAAGAAAGGAAAGAATGAAAGAAACGTTGCGTGTTATGAGTTTAATATTTTATCTGGCCATATATTTGTCACACATGACGAAACAGATTCATATAGAATTCTCAAATTCAGTACACGTACCCACTTGACCAAATGGAAGATTTAAGCATAAAATAAAAATTCTTCGCGAACTTCAAGGGTGATTTTTATGGCATATCTACCCTTTGGAGGTAATTTACAATCAGAAATATTTTTAGATTGGAAGAAATTTATGGGATGATAATGATTATTAATTAACCCATAGCTGGGGGAGAAGAAGTAAATTCATACCTTTCCCAAGGGTATTTGCGTGTAAGTGAATATAACGAACCCGACTTGAATTGGAACCTGACGCTCCGATATCCAATTCCGAGGCATTAGCCATTACACCAACCGCACATCCAAGCTCAGAGCACCTGGTATTCCATAGCGGTCACCCATCTAAGTACTGACCAGGATCTGACGTTGCTTAACTTCCGTGATCGTATAAGAAGCGGTGTTTCAATGTGATATGGCCGTATCACAAAGAACGGTTGTAAAAAATTTACTTAGGGCAATAAAAGACAGGAAGTTGGGAGGGGCATAATCCCTTCCCCTCGTCCTCCCATCTGCTTCCTGTTACCTTACAGCCTGCAGTAGTGACACATGATTTGAAAATCGCTTGAGGCGTAAAACTGACAGTCACTATGCAGTGTTGATTTCTATATTCACACACACACACACACACATATATATATATATATATATATATATATATATATATATATATATATATATATATATATGTGTGTGTGTGTCCAGTAATTATAGTATCTCAGCTGCCTGTGCCAAACCAGTCAACTGTTACCAAAATCTCATCTACCAAACAGGAATTCTTTATATCTTAATTTTCTTTTAAATGAACACTTCGATAATAAACAATAATTTGTCTCTTTTAAGCGGAACTCCAAATTTCTTGCTCCAGAAGTTCATCCCATAAAGACTGTCATTATTCTTCTACAATGGACAATGAGAAGGCATGAAACCGTGGGAACTGATGTACAGATGTTAGAAAACTAGGATCTCTTGAATAAGACATTAATTTCTTCTTCTTCTTCTTCTTCTTCTTCTTCTTCTTCTTCTTCTTTGTGTCGTGTCCCTTTAAGACATTGGCTGTCAAATTTTCCTTTCCTCTGTAGCTCTTAATAACTTACTAAACTCTGTCTTTTTGTTATCTCTCCTAAACCCAGTGTCGTCATCTATTTATTCAAGCTCACTAGGAAGGTTATGTGTTGTTTTTCACTGTTCTACTTGCCTTCAAGCTGTCCTGTGAGTATTTTTTTAAGCATTTCACCCCAAGCAAGGCGGCAGTACCACTAGTAGGGGATTACAGAGAGTGAACGTGAAGGAAAAGACCGCGTATAGAGGGGGGGATTGAAGAAAAGATAAAAGAAGAACGGGGACCAAGGCAAAAGAAAATGGCGATTGACGTTACATTTAAATTTTTGAAGATTGTAGTTATCAGTGAAGCAAGTAAGAGGAAGGGAGTTCTGCTGTCGGGAAGTACGAAAAAAAAAACTGGGCAGTAAAAGCGGCGGTTGCATTTAACTATTTCAACAGTAAAAGGGTGGAACCTAAATGCCAATCTAGTAGAACGCTTAAATTCATGTAGTCGGTGCATCAGGGAAGTTAGTTCATCATAACAATTGCTATGTATCAACTTTTTCCTCGTTTTGTGCCCTAAAAATTTCAGCTGTCACCTTCTGATAAGTATCTTTTTTGTTTATATCATTTAAAAACTTCATCGTTGCTCACATGTCTGGTTCAAGGTATTGTTAGCATCCTTCTGTAGAATTGCATTTCAGTTGCTTCAAGTTTTTCTTCATCTGCGAGGAAATTGTTCAGCATTCATCGCCATCAAAGGAGGACAGATGTGGTGGCTTTTAAGCCTTGCATTGGGTGAACTATCGTATAAAACAAATTAAAACTCTTTTCTCAGTGCCTAACAACGATACAAACATTTTGATGCTTTTTGTAATTCTAACGTTGAAGAGCTCCCTAAAAGATTATTTGAAAACGCGGAAAGATTCCTTGCTTGCGTCAGAAGAAAAAGCATTCTTACTTTGAGCAAAACTGGTTGATGAGTGAACTCCTCTGAGAAAAAAATTGAACTTTCAGTATAATAATGAGAGTTACTATTCTGTAAGGACAAGGTTAGTTGATTTTTTTAGCGACATAACAACAGCTACGGGTTCTTTAATGCTGAAATCTAAATATTTTGAATGCAATTTTATGCCTTCAACTAAGTATATTTTCAACGCAATTGCATGCCTACGTAGTGTTGGTCATTTTACTATAAAAATGTATTATTAGTAATTTTACTATAATATGTATTGTTGACAATTATTTTATATAAAGTATTGTTGGTATTTTTATTTTATCCTTTCATAGTGTTTTTTTTTGGGGGGGGGTCACTTTTTGCCCATAGCTGGGACCCTAACAGATGCTACCACCCATTTCAGGGTGGACCTGGAAACAGCAGCAATTAAGAGGTTGTCTCACGTTCCTCAAAAGCTTCACTCTCCCGTTCAAAGGCCTTGCTACCAGATGTAGTTTATCGTCATACCCTAGACTAGCAAAGGCAAGATTTAAGTTTTATTTTGTTTTACGGCATATCAACATCTCAATGGGTTATTTAATGCTGACAAGATTTTTAGGATAGGCTCGTGTAATTAGAATGTGTATTCTTTGTAAGAAATCATTTTGTAGATAAGGTTTCAGTGACATATTTTTGTGAAGAGGGATTTTTGCCGAGAATCAAATGTATTGCTGTCAATAATTTATTTTCTCAAAAATAATTTATTTCTTTTCAAAAATATATTGCTTGTAATTTTTTCCAAAACTTTATTGCTTGTAATAATTTTTCAAAAATATATTGCTGGTAATAACTAATTTCCCATAGCTGGGACCCTAACAGGTGTTACCACCCCAGGTCAGGGTGGACTTGAGAACAACAGCAATTGAGAGGTGGTGCCACATTCCTCAAAGACTCCCAATCAGAGGACTTGCTGCTGGGTGTAATTTATCGTAATACTCAGGACGCCTCATTATTGGGGGGGCAGTTTTTCCCTTCTGCAGAGGTTAAGTCTGTGTGTGAAGCCCCAGCCGACTGGGTGTAGCAAGGACAATATATAGGAAACAGAAAATAAAAATAAATAAACACTGAAAATCTGTACTCATTGAAATATATTCCGTTCAATATACATCCTTTTGCAAATAGTCAAGACAATAGTGTCTGGGTGTGATGAAAATCGGATGCAATCATGGATTACGCAATATTTTTCAAGGCCAAACAACTTTCTTCATACACCCCTAAAACAGATTCATATTACTGCACACCACTGAAAACGACCTAATCTGAGGAAAAAATAGAAATCGATTACACACTGTCACTCCAGTGGGTCTAAAACTGAGCGTATGGTGAAAGAAAGGAAACTAAAGCAGTTGTTTCAATTAATTTGCACAAGGGTGTATATATAATGCTTTTATAATTTTTCGACATAGTGTAAAATGTTATTACAGGATGAGGCAGAAATACCTCTCATACATACCTCCTAGAAATACCTATCACATAATAAGACATTAGTTAGATGAAGACATCATTTTAACTAATGTTTTACCATTATATGGGAGATATTTCTAGCAGGTATATAAGATAGGCATTGCTGTCTCTTATTTAAGAAGTCTTTATAAAAATATAATTTGCATTGGATTTTACAAGCAAATTTCATTAATTGATCAAATAGTTTGCTCACACCTACATATATTGCTTTACAAACGTAGGACCTAACCCAGAAAAACCTTTGATAATATTTTGATCATCTCCGTGGACAAGGCCTTGTGCCATATTTACTCTTGACAAGCAAATAATAACCTTTTTATGTCTGTGTTTTTCAAGAAACAAGGAAATGCTGAAAAGTTCTCGGCTCGATCTACTTTTAAAATCGTTATTTTGCTTGTTTTAGTGATTTAACTATAAATTGTCTATTTTAAAATCAGATTTAAAGCATTACATGATAAAATAGTGGCTTTAACATAAAAGAAAACTGGCTGATATATTATGATTTGACGCTTATATCCAATGGATATTGTCAGATTTTAACTCAGAGATTATAAAAAATATATGCATTATAATTGCTTTATTCTAATCAGTAGGTTGGTTTGTAGAATATGTTACTGAATGAAGATTCATATATTGCTTTACTCAACCCAGTTCATCAGAAGTACGTTTAAGTAAACCTATTTGTACGTCTTTTCACCTGAAAAGGTCACAAGACTTTACATCCTTTCGTGACAAAGCAAAGAAACCTTACCAACCGGTAAAAGTTTGAGGATCAGGTTCCGAAATTTGATTGCGTGGAAATACACGGCACTAAACAACAATGGATTAAGTTTACACTATTGTGCAAATCATCCTTTAGACGTTAAGTATTTCAACTTTTCTAAAAACCCAACACCATCGCCTGATCAGTAGCGAACAAAGTCAAGAATGTCGGCTGATATCTATCTACCTTGGGAAGAATTATAAAAATTTGATAGAGAGAAAAAAAAACCCCCAAAAAACAAACAAACAAACAAAAAAAACAACCTGACTTAACAAAAATCGCCTAATTTGATTTGTCACCAACAGAGTTTGCTTTTTAGCGGCATATCAACACCTTATGGGTCATTTAATGTTGAAATTTAATTTTTCTTCGGAACGTTAGTAATTTTTTTAACAAAAAAAAATTGCTTGTATTTTTACTATAAAAATGTATTTTTTTAATTTTCACAATGTTTTGACCCCAGTTTGGGTTTAACTATTTACTCATGGCTGAGGGGCTAACAGGTGCTAGTACCCCGCGTCAGGGTGGACCTGGGAACAACAGCAGTTAAGAGGCGGCTACATGTTCCCCAAAGCGTCCCAATCAGAGGACATGCTGCCGGATGTAGTTTATCGTCATACCCAGGACGATCACCTAGAGAGATACTGACGATTGTCAACATACAGTATAATAGTAAAGAATATTTAACATTCTTTACATTCTGGAGTATTAAAACTCTGCAAAAATAAATAAATCAACCTTGGTCCTCAAATCGCTTTTTTGTGTCCAATGTTGTAAATAAGATCTCTCTGTCACGCTATATGTTACCAGAGTCGAACAGCGGGTAATGTCATCTAGAGCTTGTAGGGACTTTAAACTATTAATGCTCCCTGGCCTATTTTTAGGACAGTAACCATCAATGGTTTATAGGTCCAAATCCAAATCCAAGCCCTTCTCACGCCTGTTGGAGAAGCCCCTATATGGTTGAGCATGTCTTGGCCAATTGCGTGTTGGTGAGACTATTTAACCCATAGTTGGGGGTGGATGTCCGTTGATTCTGAGCAGTTCATTCGTCCTTTAACAGCTCTTATTTTTTTGTGCTGCTGAAGTTCCACTTCATCCTTCCTCGCCACACCAGCTTTTGAATTCAGAGTTGTCCTTTTCCTAGACTAGTTGCCACCCAAGGCTATAGAACGCAGTTCGACCTGGTGTTTATCCATAGATGTGGGAAGAACAGCTCTCCGATTCCTCAATCCGGACCGCTATCCATTAATCTGAAAGGTTTATAAGTAATATTGGATTTTTATGAACCTATATTTGATACCAGAAATCTTTAATACCGAATATTTTAAAAATATTGAATTTTATCTTCTTTTATGTGTCAAGTACCTTCAGTACATAAGTGATCATAGCCCTTCACAATGTCCTGTACTTTATAGTTGTAAGCAATGCTTGTCTCTTTACTATTCCTCTCAGGCCCAGTTTTACCATCAATTTACCCAAGCTTATTAGATAGGCCACTCGATGCATCCCTCTTGCCTTCAATGTTCCCTCTGAGCGTCAAATTCTCCGAGCCTTCTTTCATCATTATGCACCCTGGAAATTTCAACGGTGGATTAATGGGTTAAATAACAAGGATTTTTTTTACGTCGATCGATAACTAAAGCAATCACCTTGATAAGTAATTATCGCGATAATGATATTAACCATAGAAAAAGGATAACATTTTGTTCAAAGTATTCATGAAAGTGTTAGTAATTTTTATTGAAAATACGATTTGGCTATTCATATCATATAACAAAAACTTTCTCATATTGAAGTCGTTAAAACGAACTTAAAAATAAATTCAATGAAAATAAAAAAATAACAAAGATATTGATTACAACACCAAAGATCATCTCAAATAGAAAAACACTTTTTTTAGAAATTATCAAGCAAAACTATATTTTTTAATGAAAATGGCGTTATGCTTACTAGACCTTTGCTGCACTAGTCAGTTCGATATAGCGCAAGTTTTATTCTTTAATAATAAATAAATATACTGTTTAATAAATAAACGGAACATCTACTCAAATACGAGTATCCACTAAAAATAACAGTTAAATTGAAACAAAAATCTATAGAATTAATAAAATTCCAAAATATATATATATATATATATATATATATATATATATATATATATATATATATATATATATATGTGTGTGTGTGTGTGTGAATTACAATTAATGAGATCCAAATTTACTTATATAGTCTATAATAAAAATTATATTGAGCTCTCTTTTGCGGATCAGTTTTAATAATTTAATAGAATCTACTTGGATTATTTACCCACGGATTTTCTTTACCTATATACATATATATGCATGCATGTATAAATTTATATATATATTTGAATTCCAGTCGAATCCATTACATTTCCTTACGTGCTAATACCCTTGGGAAAGGTATTAATCCTCTTCGTCTCCCTCCAGCTTTGGTTAAATGGTAGGGCAGACTGGGTTTTATAGCCTTGGTTGCCATGTGGGAAAGACTTTGAATTCAAAGCCCGCTGGGCTTCGTTTTGGGACCTTTTGGAACGTACTGCATCAGGTCTCTGTATTCGACCCTTCAAAAATTGTGGTAGGTTCTGCATAAATCCGCGTAAATGACGGTTCCGTATATGATGCAGGTTCGAATCCTGTCAAAGGACGAATATTTTTTATGAAAATTTCTCGGACATTCAGGCCGGTAAATGTTATTTAATACTGTTTATTATAAACAGAGCATTTACTTAAATACTTGTATCTATAAAAAGAACGTTAAACATAAAAATGTCTTTAATAAATAAATTGTCGGATTTTGTCCATTTCTTAATATATATATATATATATATATATATATATATATATATATATATATATATATATATACTCAAAAAACCTCGAGTTGCATCATAAGCTCTCACATTACAAAAACATAAGTTATTACTATATACAGAAAATTTGATTTACATCGATGTTATAGTAAAAACATTAACTTTCACAGTAAAATCTGATGTGATGTAGGTGTCCTACTTGTATATTAGTGAACTGTTACAAAAAGTAAATCATTTAGAAACATTTTAAAAAGATCAATTTTATACAAATGATTATTAAAAAGTAGGTTTTATATATAGAAGACCATTTTTATACATATTTCTATTTTAACAAGGATCGATTTTATACAAAGTATTATTTTTTAAGAAGAATCGATTTTATACAAATTATTTTTTAAGAAAAATCGATTTTATGCAAACTATTAGTTTTAAGAAAAATCGATTTCATACAAATTAATATTTTTTAAGAAAAATCGATTTTATACAAATTATTATTTTTTAAAAAATCGATTTTATACAAATTATTATTTTTAAGTAAAATCGATTTTATACAAATTATTATTTTTTAAGAAAATTCGATTTTATACAAATTATTATTTTTTTTTGAGAAAAATCGATTTTATACAAATTATTATTTCTAAGAAAAATCGATTTTATACAAATTCTTTAAAGTACTACTTTTACACAGTTGCGAAAAAATCACATCAAGTATTTTCCAAAAATCCCGAATAGAATCAAAATTAACGTATGCTTATATTGATTCTTCATCTTTGACAGAACGAATTCTCTTTGCCTGACTCTGAAAATTGGTGATCATTTATCGAAGGTTACAGACATTAAAAGAAAATTCCTTTTCCTATTTTCGGTCACTTTAGGATATATTTCCATTTGGTCGTGAGAATGCCGACAAGAACAAATTCCTTTAAGTGACTAGAAAACAAAAAAAAATCGTTTGAAAATATCCCTTTTTATTTGTTTTATTTTATTGTTTTATATTTCCTGATTTTAAAATCGAGAAAATTGTAAATTACTGTAAATTATTTTATTTTCAAACAAACACTGGTAAAAGGGTTACACTGATGGATATGTAAAATGATTCTGTTGCAACAAATGAATTGGAACTCGTCAGCACATTCCAGGTTTGATACAATGTCTATTATCCAAACGGAAATAAACAGAAAAAGACCAATTCAGCATTAGGAAAGAGGAAAATCACTTTTTCACATCACAAAAAATAACAAGGGTCACAAAGTCTGTTGTTTGGTAAACAAATATAAACTTTAAATTTCCTATTGGCCTACGAAGCCCCCTGAAGATTCAGTCAATGCAATCCCTTCCCAATAACATACAGCTGAACGATAATTCTTCTTCTTCTATGTGGCATGTCCCGTCATAACGTTGGTGATTATGGCTCTCCACAATTTCCTGCCCTTTGTAGCTGTTAATATTTTTTTCTTTTCGTTATCTCTCCTAAACCTTGCTCCGCCATATATTTAAAATCTTCTTCTATGTGACATGTCCATTCAGTGCGTTAGCGATCACGGATCTCCACAATTTCCTCTCCTTTGTAACTCTAAAAATATTTTGTCCTTTTTTTTATCTCTCCTAAAACTCGATCGGTCATAAATTTAAAATCTACTTCTATGTGCCATGTCTCTTTAGGACATTGGCAGTTCTTTTGCTCTCCTAAAGCTTACTCTGTCATACATTTAAAATCCTCTATGTGCCATGTCCCTTCAGGACAGTGGCAGTCATGGCTCTCCAAAATTTCCTGTCCTTTGTAGCGCATAATAAATTTTGCCTTTTTGTTATCTCTCCTAAACCTGGTTCATCATCGAATTTAGGATGCTTTTCTTTTTCTATGGCCGTGACTCATAGGATGTTTGGCGATTTTCCTGCCCTTTGTCCTTTGATTTCTATAATATATATATTTCCTTTGCTTTTTAGCTTTCAATATCCTGTATATCATATTTTCCAAGGCCTCTTTTCTCAACGAAGAAATTTAATCTGTCTCTTCCCTGATGCTGACCTTTTAGTTTCCATTTTCTTAAAACAGTTCGGTCCATATTGATTTAAATTTAAACATAATTTTCTTCGCTGCCATATAAGAAGACTGATATTTTTTTTTTTTATTGCTGGTAATATTTTTCGAAAATAGTAATAATGTTTTTGACCTTTTTACAAAACTGTTTTGCTGGTATTAAAACCTATTTTTACACTTTCATAGCATTTTGAGCCCAGTTTGGGGTTAATTATTTGTCCATAGGTGGGACCCTAACAGGTGCTTCCACCCCAGGTCAAGGTGGACATGGGAACACCAGTAATTAAGAGGTGGTTCCACGCTTCTCAAAACCTTCTTGTCAGAGGCCTTGTTGTCGGATGTAGTTTATCGTCTTACCCAGGACGCCTCATTTGGAGGTGGGATTCTTACTCCCCTGCAGAGGTGCATTCAACGTATTCTGAAGCCCCAATCGACAGGGTGATTACATAACAGTCAAGTACTCTTGTCTTTGTTCCTGACAAAACAAAGCAAACAAGAGCAAGAATATGAAAATTGTTTGGAGCATTATGGGCTGATTTACTAGCATGAGATAATGTGTCGTGAGGGTATTTATTGTCTTGTCTATTATTCATTGTCTTATCTAATTAGTATAACAGGTTTTCTTAAAAATCAAAGCATTTCATTTATCATTTGAATCTATTCTAAAACTTTAAGTCTATTAATTCTATTTTCGATAGTTAATATGTTTTGTGTCTAAATATCATAGAATAATGTAAAAATTCGTTGATTCAGTCTAAGAAGCGCTTCCCCATTGGTAGAACCCCAGCCAATTTTAACAATAAACAGGTGCAATATATTGAGCCAGTGATATAACAAAGATATATATATTATAAAAGAAAAAAACTATATATATATATGATTTTTATTCACATTTGAAGCAGTATAGGCCTTCAGAACGAATGCAATCACAAATAAACTATGTTTGAATGAAAATTCATTCACAAATTATTTTCCGTTGGAATGAAGTGGATAGAAAAATCAAACTGTAACTAAAATTAATTTTATACCAGAATCTTATTACATATTTATACAACTACCATTCTTCCATACTTTGAATATTGCTGCCACACACACACACACACACACACACACATATACATACATATATATATATATATATATATATATATATATATATATATGTATATTGAAACGAAGACCTGATACCACAAATATTCATTTAAATAAACATAATTCTATATTTCATTTTTTTTTAAATATCGGACCTAGTTCAGGGACCAATCGTTTGGCAACTTTTAACTCATTTGATTGTAAGAGATAGTACTGGATCCAAATAAAACAATTGGTCCCTGATGATGTGTTGGTCAATTTATTTAAAATAAAATAAAATAAATAAAAAATGAACATAAAAAAAATTTAAATTTTAAATGTTAAACTGTGTTTGAATGAAAAACAAATTATTTAATGTGATGGAATGGTGGCGTTCAATTTATTTTTCTTTTTCGCATATGGAATGGTGGCGTTCATTTCATTCTTTTGAGCGTCAGACTCTTCTTAGGAAAGCATACAACTTTTCAGCTTCCATAGCCAAACGTACGTGTGTGTGAATTTGCGACTGTTGAAACATTGGACATGTTTATTAATATGGCGACAAAGATGAGGAAAATAGTCCGAATAATGTAAATAATGTACATAATACCTCATCTCAGAAATATAGACAGATATTGAAGTCTTTTGTATGTTCCACCTCTTCCAAAATGTATTCATCTTCGAAAAGACAGAACTAACCCTTGGCTTCACGGTCTGGCATGCCATGATTGCCATAAGTTAAACTCTCTTTTAATTCATTTACATTATTTGGACTAATGTCCTCATCTTTTTCGCCATATTTATTACAACGTTTCGGCCGTTGTACGCTCCGGCCTTCTTCAAGTGATTGGAATGTCGAACTGAACCCTTTATTAATATGGCGACAAAGATGAGGACACTAGTCCGAATAATGTAAATAATATACAAAAGACTTGTCTGAAAGCAGGTAGAACTACCCCTCATCGCTGTACACTATAGAGTCCCATTCGGTCCTACTGGTGACACTCGCGTGACACTACTTGAGACATGCTTGATGATGTAGCGTCAGTAGAAGTCTGGTTAGAGGCGCGCGTGTTCACAGTCCTGCTGCAAGTAATGATTCCCGAAAGTCTGTGTTAACATTTCTACGGCTACATTTGCTCTGACGTCTTCCATGATGTCATGCAATTTACCAATTCTGCCCTTAAAATGTACCAATCTCAGCGAGCGTCCCTACAATATGACCCTTCATAAATTGGTCTCTTTCTTTGTATCCTCAGGACGTCAGCGATCCAGTCCTTTGTAGCCCTTTTATAAATTTTGTCTTTTCTTCATTTCTCCTAAATCCTGTTCCGCCATCCATTTAATTATTCTTAAGTATGTTATGCACTATTTTCCTCCGTCCTTCTTGCTTTCTTTCCTGTTAGTATCAGATTTTCCAAGTCCTTCTTCCTCCTTATGTGTCCCAGAAATTTCAACTGTCTCTTCCTGATGTTAAGTATAGGTTTCCTTTTTGTTTCCATACGAGTGTAATATTTATTTAACCACTACTGACAACATCAATAATGTTTATTTATATTACTGCTGTATCACGTACAATATGCGTAGTAATTCTCTGAAATGGCCAACCAGTCTCAGGAATATCGTAATCCGAATATTTTCAAACGACTCCAATAGGAATCCGTGTGTGTTTTCGTTGTACAGGTTGGTTCGAAAGTCTTGTCAGTCGTACATAGTAAAATTTTCTATTTCAGATGACTGACATGAAAATGATGGAGTTCATACAGACCTTCTCGATATATGACAGCGTCAATGAAAGTGTAAAAACTGAATCCAGTACATGTGCTTTGTATTACTATATTGTTCTTCTGTTGTTTTCATTACTTTTTGCCGTCCTGGGTGAGATGATAAACTACGTCCAGCAGCAAGGCCTCTGATCAGGAGGTTTTGAGGAGCGTGGAACCACCTCTTAATTTCTGGTGTTCCTAGGCCCACCCTGACCCTGATCCGTTAATTAGTTAACTAATACCAGTAATATTTTGTTTTGAAAAAGATTATTACCAGCAATACAGTTTTGAAGAAAAAATATTACCAGAAACAGATTTTTGACAAAACAAAATATTGTCAGCAATAAAAAAATTTTGTCGGCATTAAATAACCCATTGAGGTTGATATGTCGCAAAACAAAATAAACCAAGTCATTACTTTTTGGTAGGGGTGACAAGACTTTCGGACCACTCTGTATAACACCTTGCACTAAAGTTCTTCAGCCTATTGATCCTTATCTTAACGTGCATCACCGTGTAAAGCACAGATACAGATGGTGTACTGGCATGAATGTTACTAAGTCACAAGATGAAGAAGGATATTGACACTTTAGCAGAATAAATAGTATCCAAAGCGTGGATGTTCTGTAAACAATTCGAAACCATCATCATCCTCCTCATCATCATCATCATCATCATCATCATTATCATCCCTCTCCGTCGACTCCGACTACTCTTCCTGCTCCTCCCTATCATCATCCTTTTCTGCTGCCTCCTCCTCCTCTTCCTCCTCCTCCTCCGCATCATCAACATCATCATCCTTCTCCCCCGCCGCCTCCTCTTCCTCCTCCTCCTCCGCATCATCAACATCATCATCATCATCAGCAATTTATTACATTATCTCAGAAACAAATATATGTATGCAAAAATGCATTGCGATTTTGAAATTCATATTTAAATATTCGATTTTTTACATCTTATTCTTGATTTTAAATTTCTATCCATCAGACAATCAGCGACAGTCATTCCACGAGCCTTTTTGTTATCTGCATAGTAGGTTTACATCCTAGACTGGTTGCTTAAGAATCTGCCCTACTATTTAACCCATAGCTGGCGGACGAGAAATGACAGATTCATCCTTTTCGTAAGGGTATTTGCGCAAAAGTCAATGTAACGAAACTCAGCTGGAATTCGAACTCGACTCGCCGATTTCTCGTTACGTATCCACTACACCACTCACACTCACTTTCTCATAAAATAGTTCTGTTAAATCGATTATCTGCATGAATTTTAAATCATATTTCCCTTCAGGATTTTTTTTTCTCGCATCTCCCTCTTTTTTTTCTTCTTATTGCTTAACTTAAAATGGAAAAGCTGCAATAAAATAACACAATCATTTTCTTCTCCCAAACACTCATAAGTCATATTTCATTTCACGCGCGCTATCTCGTTTCAGATTCCGACACTAGTTTGTTCATCAGACGAACTTTAATGACTGATGCTTGTGATGCATGTGACTCACAATTGGCTTCGCGTCAGTCGAAATAAGAGTTACTTCCCTTGCATATCCGCACCAACAGGCAGGGATCAGAAACAATGCATTAAACGGGAAACCACAAGTTTCATTTTTTTTTTTTTTTTTTTTTTAAAAAAAGTTTCCTAAATGTGGCGCCCAGTTTAAAATGAGAAACTAATTTTTTTTTTTTTTTATAAAAAAAATGTTTCCTAAATGAAACGTGGGGCGCCATCAGTTGATTCTCATATTTTTATCGTAAAAAAAAATAAAAATGAAATTGTGAGTGAACTGAAAACAAACTAATTTAAGAACTATTTTGGCCACAGTCACTTTTTTAAAAAGAAAATAATATAATAAATAAAGATCGAAAAGCACGAAAGAAGGAGATTTACAAATTATAAGGGGAAACCATAGATTTTGAAAAATGAGATATACAGTTAGTCCCCCACTTTAATAATTACAAATAAAGCTGTTGTTTTTCATGTTTTTTCAAAAATAAAAAATAATGAATTTGAAAGAATGTGCTCTGATGTCCACAATGAATTTTATTTTATTTTAATATCAAACAATAATAAAATAAACACCGTAATATAGATAACAAAATTGTCATCAATTGATTTTTATTCTTGATTATTGCCTTCATTATTTTTATCGTAAAAAGGATTTATGAGTTTTTTCTCCATTTTCCCTTGGGAATAGTTTCTAGTTCTTCCAAATTGAGGATCAATGAAATTGTGATTTTCACTGAACTTGAGGTATGTTAACACCTTAGGGTCGTCGTTGCCAAGGCAACTGTGTAGGGTAAGATATGCTATTTTGGCCACAGATTTACATAATTCTGACGATTTTTAGAAAAGAAAATAATATAATAAATAAAGATCGAAAAGCACGAAAGCTCAAGGAACGCATTGACCTTAAAAGATGTTTTAAAAATATTATTTTTCATTTCCATTCTCTCAGAAATTAGCCCTTTTCTTCCAGTCCTTAATTTATTCTCAACTCAATTAGTCTCGTTGTACTTCTTGATAATGATACGAATTGTCGATCTAGGAAACGCTAGGAAAGTGTTGTATATCCGTCACCTTGTTTGTACGCATCAACTGTCTTCAATCGGAGTTTCTTGTCAAGTTCAGCCGTCTTCGTCATTCTTCCAGAATGAATGAGCTATCAACGTACGTGACACTCACATATTGTCTTCTTCATTACATTTTAAAATGTTATAGAATCAGGTCAATACTATTTAATTTTCAAACGGTGTTTGTATTAAATGTCAAATTATGAAAAAAGAAACATTACAATTGGCATGGAGCAACATTATTTCATAATTTCCATTAGGAGGGCGAATAATTATGGACTGGACCAATTTTTAGAAAAATCTATAACTATGAATGTAATACATCGAGACTTCTAAAAATTCCACGAATTATTCAAAACTAAGTACGGAATCAACTGTTTATGGTAAATTCAGTAAGTACTTGTAAAATGTTCGCATTACCTTAAAAAATTTCTCAAACATCCAGGCTGGTAAATGTAATTAATATTTTTTAATTAAAAAAACATCATTTCCTTAAAAAATTGATTCTATAAAAATAACGTATAAACAGAAATATATATATATATATATATATATATATATATATATATATATATATATATATATATACATATACATATATATATATATATATACACATATATATATATATGTTAGTGTGAGAGACTATTAGTTTGAAACCAAAATTGCTGGTTTTTCAGTAGTTTGCTGATAGAAAGGCATTTCAGGCAAGCAAGCTTTTATGGTAGGGTGCTCAATATCAAAGACAGAGATAAGGCGTTAATAGAATTAATAGGAAAAGTTTTTTAACTTATCAGTTTTTTCGAAGTTTCGTTGTCACATAGAAATGTGACTACTTTTGCTTCTTCTACTATTCTTCGCAGATTAATTAATCATATTAATTCCCCCCTCTCTCTCACTCCCTCTTAATCTCTTTCTCTCTCTCTCTTAATATATATATATATATATATATATACACACACGAATATAGTAGAACCTCTGTTCACGAATTTAAGTCCTTCCTGAAGCCAGTTCATAATCCGAAATGTTCGCAAACCGAAACACTTTTTCCGATAGGAATCAATTTAAAATGGATTAATCCGTTCCTGGTCCGAAGATGATTCCATTCGGGCTAACGCTATTCGGCTGGGTTCGGCAATATTGTTCGAGAACCGAAATTTTGTTTGATAACCGAGGTATCATCATCTCGAATTTCGGTTCGAAAACCGATTTGTTCGGCATGTGAGACGTTCGAGAACCGAGGTTGCACTGTGTATGTATGTATGTGTACATATATATATATATATATATATATATATATATATATATATATATGATATGATATGATATGATGGACTCTCCTGTCGTTTCCGACGTATGAGTTTTTATATTTATGTTCTGTATGAGACAACAATCCAGCACGTGGGTATACTTAAGGGTATATATATATGTATGTATGTGTATATATATATATATATATATATATATATATATATATATATATATTTTTATTATGCGTGTGTGTTCATTTATGTATGTAGATAAATTCATTGCGCACGTTTTTATGTATTTACTAATATCTCTGTAGAGGAATACAACTGTGACATATATATGTAAATAATGTTTTACTTGTGACAGAGAGAGAGAGAGAGAGAGAGAGAGAATTGGCATTGTAATTAACAAGGGACCCCTTGCGAAATATTTTAGGAGGCAAATCGTCTTCCATATTAGTAGCCACTGTTTACAAGCCTGTTTACCTGCACAAAGTTATTGTTTACTTGCTGACTTTCTTCTTATGAACGTATTTGGTAAGCATGATACATAATACGTTAATCATTGCATGTATATTTGCAGTCATGTCTCAACACAAGGAATTCTCTTTCTTCGTAGACTTAAAAAAGCTTACTTTTTTTAATGCAGATTTAAGGAGACCCCCTCAGTCTCCTAAGTTTGTTTTTGTTGTCCCCTGTTTTTATCTCGGCTGGGTTATATATATATATATATATATATATATATATATATATATATAGACATATATATATTACCCACCCCATTCCATTAGTGAGTGTGCTGCTTGATTCGGCCCCTCTTATTATTTTGAGGGGTGGACGGGTCCTACTAATATTTGTTTTTATTTATCTTTGTGTTAAATTTTAGGTTGTAAGATTATTTTTCCCTCCCCATCATTTCACGAATAAAGAAATTTTTGTAAACCCCCCCCACAAAACAAGGACATTTTGGACTCTCATCAGCTTTTTTATTTCACAGGGTGTTTTTTGTAGGTCCCTCTTTGAATATGCGGTATTTAGGTGTATGTAGGATCGAGAGGTGAAGGATAAGTTCTTTTGGTGAATGAGCAAATTGTAATGAATGAACTTGGATAGTTAATGAAGACCATACCCGCCTTTCTCCCTGCCAGCCTTGTGCCACAATTCTGTATGTTACAGAATAAATATCATTTCTTTTTCAAAATACGTAATATAAATATTCCAAAGGTTTTGCTAAAAGCACTTAACATAGGACGGAAAGTGCGACACTTAAACTCGAAGGGTCATTGGGATAGCGAAAGATACATTCCAAAAGCTAAGCATTAAGTATTAAGAAACAGGAAAAATTTCGTTAGCAACAAAGAAATGAACTATCACGTGATATTAGCCCTTCTTATATGACAGTGAATCCTGGACAATGTTCCCACAAATAAAGAAGAGATTTGAAGAGACAGAAATGTAGTTCTACAGAAGGATGTTGAGAATACTGTGGGCAAAACATGTGAGTAACAACGACGAAGTTTTAAAGAAAATGGAAACAAAAATGACACTTATTCGTAACATCAGAAAGAGACAGTTGATATTCTAGGGCACATAATGAGGAAAGTAGGTTTGGAAAATTTGATACTCACAGGTAAGCGAGACAGAAGAAAGTAACGCATAACCTACCTAGCGAGATTGAGTAAATGAATGTTGGAACGAGGTTTAGGAAAGATAAAAGAAAAATGTATTAAGAGCTACATGGATATAAAGTTGTGGAGAGCCATGATCGCCAACGTCCTGAAGAGACACATCGCGTACAAAAAGACCTAAAATACACTCAAGAAATTTAAACGTCTTATTATCTATTCTCATTGCAATATAATAATCACTAAGAGCATTTATTTACTCTGTTCACCTGATAGAAGGCCCAAGAGCCACTCAGAGTAGGGGGGTTACTGAGTGAGATTGCTGTAAGGGAGCGGGGAAGAAGAAAGTAAGAAACGCGTATTATGAGGACGTGTAGGGTAAATATCGGTTGACCCTAGTTAAATAAATCAAGATTGTAGTTGTCAGGGAAGCATCCCCTCGGGAGTTTGTTCCAGGAAGGAACAGTTCTGGCGATTAAGCTTAGTGGGACTTGCTCCTTATCAAAGTAGTATGAAGGGAATAGGGGCGGTGCCACTGTGCACCTGGTATTATTAAGAATTAATTAAACGCAATTAAATAGCTGTTATTAAGAATTAATTGATAAAAATATTCATTAAATGTGGTAGCTATTTCGTATTCGGAAATTATAATTTTTCTAACTTTGAATAAACTTTCTTATTTTTTTATCTTCTCAGGAGACATTTTTTTATCTTTTTATTAGAAACAATTTTCATCAAAATCATGAGTCATATGACTGTTGTTTTTTTTTTCTTCTTAGGAAAGGGATAAAGAGAAGGACAAGGATCAAGGTCAAGGCTTCAGAATATGTCGATTGACATTCAGTCAGTTATGTGCTTAAGCGATCATTTATCTTTCGATACATGACTGACGAGGCAGATTTTCCCCCCGCAGTAGGTTTCCATTTCTTTTTCTGACGTAGACCAGTTGCCATTCAAGGCAATCTGGTCTGTCCTGCCATTTACCCATAGCTAGTGGGAGAAGAATTTATTTTATATGAATACGACTTGATGAAAATTGAAATGTAGTAGAATAAGGGACCCAATGGACACGAGACCCTTGCACCGGCCCTGACAATGCGTATCGGTTGGTATAATTGATGCGAGTTCGAGTCTCGCCACGAGAATTATTTTAATATTCGACCTGTGTTTTTTTATAAAAAAGTCGTAGACTGGCAGTTTTATTACTTCGGTAGAAGTGTATTTTTGTGAAAACAAAAAAAAATTGAAAAGACCTCAGTCAATTATGTGCTATGCGTGATACACGCTTAGACTATAGTGTATCTTTCGATACATGACTGACAAGGCAGATTTTTTTCCCGCAGTAGGTTGCTATTTCTTTCTGCGGTAGACCAATTGCCATCCGAGGCTATAGAACCCGGTCTGTCCTGCTATTTACCCATAGCTGGGATGGAGGGAGAAGAAGAGGATTAATATCTTTCCCAAGGGTATTAGCACCTATGTGAATATAATGGATTCGACTGGAATTCGAACTCGGCTTTCCGATTCCTCAGTTCCAGCCGCTATCCATTACTCCACCGTACCTCCCCGAGTGATATTACACTTGAATATTTGAAGATTATAGCTATCAGGAAAGCAAGTGATAGAAAAGGAGTTCCACTGACGGGAGGTGCGAGATAAGAAGCTGTTGGAGTAGTAATAAGCCCGCCCTGCAAGAATCATTAAATGTGGCAGTAAACATCAGTTAAGTGGACGAAATTCATGCGGGAATTAAGAAACAACCATTCGGCCTAACACATACCCAAATAGACACTCATCCAAACGACATATACGAAAAAAAAAACAAACAAACAAAAAAAAACACAAAAAAAACACAGAGAGACACTCAAAAAACGAAAGGCGTCCCACATTTTTTTTAAGCAAATTGACCCAGAGAGTGAGAGTAAGAAGCTGTTGGTGTAGAAGTGATGGATGCATTTAGTCGTTTCGACAGTGAAAGGGTGGAACCGAGATGCCAACTAGTACTATGTGGTCGTAGGGTCGCTGCGCAGTTGCGTACATAAGCATTTCCCTCCACACGTCTCAGTTGCGTGCTAATCTTTGGGTCTCTGTGAAGGTTCTTCCAGTAATAATCCTAAGCGATGTCCCGTTTATTCAATGTCTTTGGCATGTACACCTGGCTGCGACAATAACTCTTCATATCAGACAACAGCCAATGCCCATCAATTTTAAGACTCGCCTTGGTTAACGGATAGCCTCCGCCCTGTTCATTGTCTAGGAAGCTCTCCTGCAAATGATACTGTGAAAAACATGTTTGCTTCTAACTGCTTCTTCCACCGCGAGGAAAGTTGGCTCTCTGTGCCGCGCCAGGAAAATTTTCTCCCTGGAATCGATACTTCAAATATACAAATCAACCATTCGCCCTTGCATGGAGTATTGCTGCCATATATGGTCTGGTGCACCTTCTGTTTACCTCGGAGTTCTTGACAAGATCCAGAGGCGGATATGTAATATAATTGGCCCTGATCTGGCGTCTCGTCTACAGTCACTCTCTCACTCGCCGTCGCCTCTCTCTGTCTTTTCTACAAATATTTTCATGGTAATTGCTCCGTTGAGCTGCTTTCACTGATTCCCAGACTCCATGAATTCAAGCGCCCTACGAGGCTGGCATCCCGCTCCCACCCTTACACTGTAGAAACTTTTAAATGTAGCCGTCTCTTCTACTCCAATAGCTTCATAACTCGCACCTCTCGCCTGTGGAACACCCTTCGCAAGTACTGTTTCTTTGAGAGCTATAATCTCCAACTATTCAAATGTAATGTCAATCGACACCTTCAGTTACCTTGATCTATCCACTATCCCTCTCCTCATCCTTTCTTCCATCACTCCTATCTGCTCTTGCTCCAAATCTTCTGCAACCCCCTGCATCCTAGTGGCTTCACGCCTTGCTCGGGGCGTAATGCTTAAAAAAAAAAAAAAAAAAAAAAAAATGTAGGAAGCAAATACCTATTTGTGATAGGAAGATCGAATGATCTTATTTTGTCCTAGACAAGGGGGAGTGCTAACTGCCCCTCTAATTTTGTAACGAAACTACTTACTGACAAAACGCTTCTTACATACACATATTGTGTATCTTCATCTATCGCGATGTACGGATGTTCCCCCAGGGAGACCCTGTGTCTTGAGCCCCTGTTGAGACTTAAACTCAACCCAGACTTCAAGTGGAACTCGTACGCTATAGATGCTGAAAAAAAAAAGAGTCGGTTCCCTGTACCGATCCAGTAAGTACCAGACTCCTCCCGCTATCGTCTACCTTTATAAGAGCCAGATCAAGCCGGATATGGACTACTGCGGCCATATATGAACAGGAGCTGCCCAGTCTTCACTTTCCAGTGTGGATAGAGTCTATAAGCGTCTTTGCGTCCTTGTGGTTGATGAATCATTTTCCACCCTACAACCCGTTTCCCACTAACGAAATGTTGCAAGCGTATCGCTACACTATCGTTATTTCCAAGGAAAGTATTCACACAGAATACATTAATTCCACTAGTTCTAAGACCCGCCATATCGCGCACATTGTAGCAAACCATATATATTCCCTTTGCGTTCCATTGGTGAGATGTAAGTTCCACTCGAGCTGCTTCTTTCCACGAAGCTGCTTTGTGGCACCAACTTCAAAAAGGATGGTTCTCCGATTACTACAAGCTTAACCTGTTCAAGTCTAGGGTTAACCGTTACCTTCCACATATATCCACATAAACGGCGCTTCTTATTCTGTAATATTCTACCGCGAGTGGCTCTTGGGCCTTCTACACGATGAACATCATTGTAAAAAAAGAGTATTAATTCCTAATATTTCAACAGAAATTTTTTCAGAAAAAAATAAACTAGATATTACTACATCAACGCAAATGACTGCACAGCCACACATTACCCACGGATCCCTTATTGATTTCAGTGATACAGAAACACTACAAATAAATAAAAACAATATTCAACGCCAAGCATTTGACACAATTGGAAAATACTTGCTCTAACCTGTTATTTATTTATCTCTCATCAAACAGACCGATCTCATGCTGTAACAATGATGTAGACAGATTTTAGTGAGCAAAATCTTACTTGCGTTCCCTAACTTAAAGGCACCCCCACTTTACATTCAAAATACTCTGTGATTATATCTGCATTGGATCATCTCAATCAATGAAATTATTGATAAGATGTTTAAGTTACTATTTAGTAAGCGTAGCTTAGTTTTGACACAAAGTTACTGATATGTGGCACCTAGTTAGAATCAAACTCACTAACAATGACACAGAAGGCTAGCTTGCTGATAGTTACACCACCATTTTATGTCTATGTTGCTATGTCTATAAGAGGTTGCTAAAAAATGAAATAGAGATACCCGCACCAAATTTTAATGCTTAGTCAAAATTCTTGGAAGTGAATCTGGTTAAAAATTCTTTATCATACCCTTAGGTAGCGATGTTGCTCTATTGCGAGAGAGGGTTGAAATATTCTTGGTCCAATCAAGAAACTATTCCAAACTCCACTGTTTAATCCCGATGTCTAGATCTGAGAAGTGGATCGATGACTATTCAGTACCCACCCCCAGATATCTACGTTGCTATATATACGAAATCGTACTGAAATGTTCTCAGTCCGACTAAAAAAAGGATTCCCCTACCTAAATTCTACCATTTAGTCTTTTGATCAGGACCTTGGGAGTGAGTCGAGAACTTTTCAGCACCCACGCTTAGGCGATCATGTGTCTTTCGATACATGACTGAGGAGGCAGATTTTTTTCCCCGCTACTGTTGAAATATTAGTTGCCGTTTCTTTCTGCGGTAGACAAGTTGCTATCCATAGAACCCGATCTGTCCTGCTATTTGCCCATAGCTGGGGAGAGAAGACGAGGATTTATATCTTTCCCAAGGGAAAGCAAGTAAGTGAATGGATTCGACTGGGATTCGAACTCGACGCTCTGATTCCTCAATCCGAGCCACTATCCATGACTCCACCGTGTCTGAAAAGACACATCGCGCCATTACTCCACCGTACCACCACTATTTTTCTATGTATTTCTTATAAGAATCTAAACCAATTTTAGACCTCAACATTCCTGTCCTCTCCTTAGTTACTCTCCCTATGTTCTCCCCCACCCCATGAAACAGTTGCCCATATATGACCTTAGAGCGAACTGAGCTGGTCCACTTCCCTGTCCATCAATTTTCGCTGCTCCCAAGACAGTAGGTAGCAGATTTCAGTTCTGTATTCTCCCGCCTCTCTACTTTACTCTGTGTCACGTGACGTGGCATTGGAAGTGTTAATGGATGTTTTTTTTTTGTTTTTGTTTTTCAGTTTCATCCAATTAAATAGCAGATGGGTACAGACCTTTCGCCTCATTCCCAGTGGCTTCCTTCATTCGTACTTTTACTAATATATCAAAATAAGTAGTGACTGAATCACTTTTCATGTTGATGTAACATTATGTGAACGAACACAAACATGTATGAGTGAAATTGTGAATGTATTCAGTTGTCTCTTTCTCTAATTTCCTCCTCTTGGTGTGTGTGTGTGTGTCTGTGTGTTTCCTGTTAGCGTCGCTTGCTTTTGCCTCGCTAAAAATAGCCTCAAATTAATAATTGATCTTAATAAAGCTCTTTATTAACAACTGAACATCACTATTAGGATAACGTGTCTTATATATATATATATATATATATAAAGAAATATAGTCTTAAGATGTGCTATATTTATGGGATAAAATGCGCAATATCAGAGATAGAGCGTGTGTAAATATAAAAGTGAACATAGAAGTTAACACTTAGTCGACAGTCTGTTTCATGCTGTATGCAATCGTCAGGCCTGACGATTGCATATAGCATGAAACAGACTGTCACCTCTAAGTGTTGACTTTATGTCCACTATTTTATATATATATATATATATATATATATATATATATATATATATATATATATATATATATTATACGATCTGAAATTGCAATAATTTTACCAAGATTTTCTAAAAGAAGTAACATTTAATTTCATTCATTTGTGAATATGTCATAACTCACTCCTCGCAGTTATAATATTATGTTTTGCTTAATGTTTGTCAGAAATCCTCCTGACTCCAACGGGCTGGTATTTACCCAGCCTCCTCACTGGGACAAGATGTGACAAAAGGTTGAGTTTTGTGTGAGGAACCCGAGAGCGTACACTCGGGCCAATGGTCAAAATTTACCTAGGCCCGCAACTGCGTGATCAAGCATTTAGCATTGTCTAATCTCAGTCGGGTCTCCGTCCGTAGACAGAGACCAGACTGAGTCATGCTCTGCCCGAAGACAATGAACTTGACAATCGCGAGCCAGACAGCGAACTGCTTCACTGCAACGTGCTGGTATTTACCTGTCGCTGCACTGCGAACTAGTTGCGACACAAGGTCAAGTTTTCTGTGGGGAACTCGAGCATTTCCACCCTGGTTTCCACTGGTCAAAATTTACCCAGACCCCGCAAAAGCGGGCTCGGATACAGAACTGGTCTGTTTTTCTCAGCCAAGTCACTATCCGAAAACAGAGCCCGACTGAGTGATCCTCCGTCCGAAGACGGAGGTCATGTCACCCTTCACCCGAAGACAGAGGTCTGGTCTTTTGTCGCGAGTCTGGGACAGAATGCGACAGACTACTCTGACTCGCTTGGAGTTCTTTATTTAAGGCGTCTTGACTAGTTCATTTGTGTTACCGGGATGTGTTATTTACTCCACAACAGATCTGTTTTTCGCCGCCAAAAAAAAGACGCTAAAATTTCCCCTACTAATTCATGGTCACCCGGTGGCGCAAGAAAAAAATTTAACAAAAGATTTAAAGGTTTTAAAATGGATTAAAAATATAATTTAAAAAAATAAATAAATTTCTCATATATATATATATATATATATATATTGGAATTAAAATAGCTAAAGGTATCTTAATTTCAATTGTAAAGAAAAATTGATCTATTTATTGAAAATAAACATGCCGGGTTCTTTTTGAGTTAGGTTTAATATATTTCAAATTCTATCTCGTCTTAATAGGACTCGCCTGAATTATACCGATTACTACCTATATATATATATATATATATATATATATATATATGGGGGTAGTCTTGTGTTTGTGTCTGCAGCAACCGTCCTTTTATGAATGTTTCATTAAAAATGACAGACAGCGAATATGTGAGAGTTTGTCTTGTACCATATAGGTACCTAATATATATATATATATATATATATATATGTGTGTGTGTGTGTGTGTGTGTGTGTGTGTGTGTGTGTACATAAGCCAGCTCACCCTGAATATCCATTTCAGTGAAACCTAGGTAGTTCCTGGCCCACTAGAATTTTTATAGTCTGCTCTACTAAGCGTTTTGAACATCTTACGTTTTTTTCTTATTTACTCAATTCGTTGTTTTTCTTTGCATTAGAAATTACGACACTGGGCGATTCTTTTCGGTCTACTTGTATGTTTTTAGTCTTTTCGTTTTCCCAATTTTCTTCCCCAGATACCAATTTGTTGTAATATATTTTTATTTGCAAATCCTCTTATCTGGGATTATTTTTACACCAACCGAGTATAGTTACCTAATAATATATATATATATATATATATATATATATATATATATATATATATATATATATAAAGAAATATAGTTTTTAAGGTGTGCTATATTTATGGGATAATGTTCTCAATATCAGAGATAGAGCGTATGTAAATATAAAAGTGAACATTGAAATAACAGTGATTAAGTATAACACTTTTTGAATTTTGTAAATTTTTGTTGAAGGTAACGTTCTCAGCATTTTAAGCCATTTGCGATGTTCACTAAGAAAAATCATAAGTGTAAAAATATTTTGCTTTAGAAATGGTAAGCGTTCATTTCAATTTTTTCTCTGAAGAAGAATTTTTTTACATTTAAAAATTTTTTTGTATTTACACATGAATAAATTACGAAGAAATCAGAATGTAAACTGTAATAATATACGAAAGCTTCAATTTTTAAATTTTAGAAAAATATCTCCCCCCAAATAAAAAAAAATATCAACGTTTCCCATTTCTAATCAGATGTTTCCGTGTATGATCTTCTGTAGAAAAAATGTTCGCTTTACTTTCCATAAAAAATCAATTGATTCTCCAGAAAAAAAAAAAAGATTTTTTTCTAAAGTTATTCTACATCGCTTGAAAATGGAACAAAAATTTTAATATTTAGTTTCGAAACATAGTAATTTCTGTGTCACAATGAAAACATATTTTTAAATAATAATATTATGCTCTACTTTGTATCGAACACTTTTTTAAACAATAAATGATAAAGAACTGTGGATTATTAATCTGACTGCGCTACCTTTTATTTTAATATATATATATATATATATATATATATATATATATATATATATATATACAATAGCTGCTCCTGTTATTAATGCATTGCTCTTCAATTACGAATTGAGCTCTCCTGGCTACTGGCGTTTGTATACATTTCGTATGGAAACCGTTAAATTTTCCCTTTCTCTCTGCGCCGATTGCTTTGGAGTAAAATCCCTGAATGATGCCAAATCGGCCGAGTTTCGATCCCGGTTTGAAGCAACAATGAACAGCTGTCATACAGCGAAACCATTCTCTCTGTGCATGACACACACACACACACACACACATATATATATATATATATATATATATATATATGATTATGTAGTTTTGATTGGCATATTGATAGGGTTCGGTCTATAAAACTTGCTTAGACAAGGGTTTCCTATGTCGACATGCTTATGGAATAAATTTGCATTCGTAAATTTCCCTTTCATTATCATCAGATGACGATGTCAAATGAGTTTACACGTTTTTAGTCACCTATCTAGAGTGATCTCAAAACTAGTATCTTAGGAAAAACATTGTACAAATTCCAAAATTCTAAAGAAATTGTCTAAGAATATAACATCCCCGACATGCAAATATAGACATTTAAATGTATTGTAGATTTATTTGTTTGAATTTAAAATCATAATACAAAGATTAAATATTTAACTAAAAAAACATTTTTTATTTAAACTTTATGAAAATTATTGATTGAAAGAACCCTTAAGATAAAAAGAAATGTTATTAAAAATAAATCATTGATTCTTCTTTTCAAATGTTTTCTAAATACAAGGGTCACACCAGAAGTAATGCTTCCTGCTTTATGAGGTTGTCCTACAACATCAGAAGCTGATACTGGTGATATGGCAGTAGAGGTTGAACCTTCCCTCCAAGAACCCATATTGCTTCCTGCTTTATGATATTGTCCTACAGCATCAGAAGCAGATAGTGATATGGCAGTAGAAGTTAAACCTCCCCTCCAAGAACCCATATTGCTTCTTGCTTTATGATGTTATTCTACGATACCAGAGGCAGATGTTGGTGATATGACAGTAGAGGTTAAACCTTCCCTCCAAGAACCCATATTGCTTCTTGTTTTATGATATTATCCCACATCAGAAGCAGATACTGGTGATATGGCAGTAGAGGTTGAACCTTCCCTCCAAGAACCCATAATGCTTCTTGCTTTATGATGCTATTCTACGATACCAGCGGCAGATGCTGGTGATATGGCGATATGGCAGTAGAGGTTAAACGTTCCCTCCAAGAACCCATAATGTTTCTTGCTTTATGATGTTATGCTACGATACCAGAGGCAGATGTTGTTGATATTGCTGTAGAGATTGAACCATCTCCCAAATAACTAATATTATTTATTTTTTAAGATAGCAGCTAAGAGGTAGTCTGGCAAAATCGCATCTGATATGAAAGTGTGTCCGAGTTAGAGGTGAATTCCTCTATGTCGAAAGAAATTGCACCCACTGACATTCATTGACGCTTGCTGAAAGTTTACAAAAGAAAAAGAGACAGTGGATGTGAACACAGTCAGGCCATTTTTCAGCAGTAACGATAGTGTAATGTTTAAAAAAAAGGGGATCACTTCTGCTGGTGAAGAAGTTAACGAGCACTTGTTCTTCGCTTGTCTAAAATGCGGGGCCAATGGTTGTGGGGAAAATTTAACATTTTTAGGTAAAAAGAATTTGCTATATTCAAAGGTTTTATTGTTTTCTGTACCTGTTGTAGATATTGCGCAAATAAATTGAAGGTGTTACCTTCGGAAGTCCCTGGTACGATAATGAAAGTTTTAATGCTTATGCCTCGTAAAAACGAGTTCATATTCTTTTATTATTATTATTATTATTATTATTATTCTACCTCAGAGCTTCTCTAAAACTGGTTTCCAACCACGGCTACCGTGCGCTGTCTGTCCCGTTATTTAACCCATAACCTGGGAGATTGATTCATCCTTTTCTCAAGTAAATGTACCAAACTCGGGCGGATTCCAAACTCGGCTCATTGGTTTTTGTTTCCAACCCGCTCACCCTGACACCCCATGGCATCCCCGCATCCAAGTTACTGCTGACTCTATTGCAGTTTAATAAATGTCATTTTATGACCGAGTTTATGGCGCTCTTGTATAGTGACATCCTCCTACTTAATTTAAGGGAGATTTATATATACTTGACCTTTCATATTTATTTACGAGGTCGATGAGTATTTGTTTTAGGAGCAGATTTGAAGCTTAACATATTGACTTAAATATAGGAAAACAGCTTAAAGTTAAAACAGATTCGATAAATCTTTCATTAATTTTTTTTTAAGCACATGAAATTCAATTCAAAGCGTAAGAAATGTACTTTTATACACAGAATAAATCAGAGATCTCTGGTCAGTATAGATTTTTGACTTGGATTACTTTCATTTTAAATTTATTTGCTTTTTGTCACAATAACTCAGACCGCCGATGAAAAAAGGAAAATGGGTAAGCTGTTGGCTAGATTAGAACCAGCATCCCAATTCACTCGGTATCCTCTACTGTTTTTTTTTTAACAACAACAAAGACGAAAACAATGGTTCGCTTGTAAATAGTGTAAATAATGAAAACTCCTCAAGTCAAAAATTCAGACTAAAACCAGTTTACGACTTTAGCTACTTACGACGCATGTCTAAACTTTTAAACTTCCGCTTCATTTCTCTCCTTCTTTGGTGCCATATTTATCACTGTTTCCACTGGTAGTATTATTAGTAGTAATATTATCTTGAATATGTAGAATATAAGGAATTGTTAAAATTATTAAGTTTTACTAGTATTCATTTATTTAAATTTTAGTTACTTTTTTTCGGAATTCAGCGGTTTGATAAAAAGAATCTAAAAGGATTTGTTGCGGGCCAGTGAATGCATTGAGAAATAAACACGCGTGTCTCCTGAAATAACCATAACAAAATAGCGGACTCGAGATGTGAGTCCACGTAAAAATGTAAAGAAACAAGAACCAATATATATGTACAAACAAATGATAATGTATTAACAACAGAGGTATACAAGCGACAAAGACAATAATGTGTCACAAATGAATGTGGAATCCGTTTTAGTCTAAAGTATGTGTAGTGAGTGAATGTGCGTGCGTACGTGTGTGTGTGTGTGTGTGTGTACGTCTGTGTATTGTTCATGAGTTTCCCAAAGGGAATGCGTTCTCCACGAGTTGACAAATAAGCGGATAAGAGAGTGATAAAAAATCATCGCAGACTATTTATAGTCCCGAGAGCGTCTCCTAGGAGCAGTTTCGAAAATTAAGCGGGGGTATATAACTTGACTTGCGCCCTTTTTGCATTTGTTTCCATTGTTGAAATGAGTGTACTGACCTCTATAAGAATGCCATTGGCGATATTTTGAGACAAATTTTGTTTTTTGTGAAGTTAGATCCCAACATATAAAAAATATATTATGAAAAAAAGAAATTTATGTTGAAGTAGGTCTTTTCAGGCACGGTGGAAGAATGGATAGCGGCTCGGATTGAGGAATCGGAGAGCCGTGTTCGAAATTCAGTCGAATCCATTACATTCACTTACGTGCTAATACCCTTGGAAAAGGTATTAATTTTCTTCTCCCCCCAGCTATGGGTAAATAGCAGGACAGACCGGGTTCTATAGCCTTGGGTGGCAATTGGTCTACCGCAGAAAGAAATGGCAACCTACTGCGGGGAAAAAATCTGCCTCGCCAGGCATGTATCGAAAGATACACGATCGCCTAAGCATGTATTGAGGTCTTTTTAATTTTTCTTTTTAGCAAAAATACACTTCTGCCATTTTAGTATCACTCGGGCGAAGTAATAAAATTGCCAGTCTACGGCTTTTTATAGAAAAACAAAAACAAAAAAAAACACAGGTCGAATATTAAAATAATTCTCGTGGCGAGACTCGAACTCGCATCAGTTATACCAACCGATACGCAATGTCAGGGCCGGTGCAAGAGTCTCGTGTCCATGGGGTCCCTTATTCTACTACATTTTCATCAAGTCGTATTCATATAAAATAAATTCTTCTCCCAGTAGCTATGGGTAAATGGCAGGACAGTCCAGGTTGCCTTGGATGGCAACTGGTCTACCGCAGAAAAAGAAATGGAAACCTACTGCGGGTCGTAATAGTCATAGAAAATTTAAAAAATATTGTAACCTAATTATGCACAATAATGGATCCTATGCAAAATAGGTGAACAATTCAACTAGAAAATAAATACAATGTATCTAAATACAAATTAGAGACATGTCATAATATATCAGTCCATCTTAAATGAAACAATATTTTCCGGTAATTTTTAAAATCAATTCGAGATTTTTCTTCTTAAAACGTTGAAAAATGTTAACGCATTATGGATAAAAAAAAAATAATGAATTTTATATAGTGTTTTTTCGAGACTTATATAGTGTTTATTCGAGATTTAGCATGATTAAATCAAATTCACAGATTTGGACTTAAAAATAAAACAAACCTAAGAAAGACCCGCGAAAATTTTCCATCATTCAATAGTCAGTAATGCTTAATTTAATTTGAAACGTTTATAAATATAGGTAGAAAAAAAAACTGATAAGATAAAGAAGGTCACAAAGCACTCCCCAGGACCCTATATCGGGCTTACTCTCGTTTCAAGGGGTACTGGAGTAGTATGCACCGGCTCTGTGCATTATATAAGCTTGTATACAACGCTTTTTCAGTTTACAGTTTTCAACATTTAATATGCTGCCTAGTTCAATTCATCATCGTATTTTTTAAATATGCATAACATAAAACAATTATTTTTTAATGAACATCTCAATACTAGAAACTTTTCAATTTATCACAAGAAAAACAACAATAATAAACATCGTATAGTTTCTGTCACCTCGGGCCCGACAAAAGTAGAATTGTTCCAGGACTTCACTTATATCATTTCTTCTGACGCCAGACGAGACAAAGAAATGAGCAATAGGTTGTACACGTCTAATCAAGTCTTTGATAAACAGCACAACGTGTCCCGGTCACCAGAAATCCCAAGAAAGAAGCGAAAGCTCGCGCGGGCTACCATTCTAAAAGGTGCCAAGTTCTGGGTTATATACTGTCGTTCTAATTGAGCTCTTCTATAAACCATTCCTATGCTCCATTCTGAAAGTGCATTCTAGCAATGTCACCACTTTCTCGAAGTTCGAGACTTAATTAAAACCAGAAGTGTTGAAGCTATGGATTGGATACATAAAGTTTATGGGAGATGAAATCATGTAATTCACGGATAAATAAAAGGAATATATGGGGAGCCATGATCGCCAACATTTTGAAGGGATATAGCATTAAATTATTATTTTTTTAAACAGGGAACTAACCTCGGCTTAATAGGGAACTGGGATTCTTCAGAAGCGCTATAAGAACTACTGGGAAGAGCTCTCATCTCCGAAGAATTCAGCCATCATTAGTAGGAAACAGTAGCAGTTGGTGGAGGAGAACTGAAGATCTACCAGACAACCTCCCACGCAGAATCAAGCAGCAAAAAATTAAACAAACAGAATAAAAGCAGAAGAAAAGGGCCAATCCCTTAAGTCTGGGGTCATCACTAACAGTCAAATATATCGAAAAACATGGCTCGTCTGTGTCGGCTATATACCCATCTGAGAGCCTGTAGCAAACATGGAAACACTCCCTTCCACAATCATATTCATTAGTAAACACTACAGTGTATATATATATATATATATATATATATATATATATATATATATATGTGTGTGTGTGTGTGTGTGTGTGTGTGTGTGTGTGTGTGTGTGTGTGTGATAACGTGAACCTGATAAAAGCCTTCTTAAATCTTCTAAACCTAATTAAAATGACCTTCCATCCAAATTCTGATTGGTCAGTTTTCTTCAACACACGTTATATATATGCACACGTTATATATATATATATATATATATATATATATATATATATATATATATATATATATATATATATAATCGACATCTCCAGTTACCTTGATCTATCCACTATCCCTCTCCTCATCCTTTCTTCTATCACTCCTATCTTCTCTCGCTACAAATCTTCTGCAACCCCTGCATATTAGTGGCTTCACGCCTTGCTCGGGGCGTAATGCTTATATATATATATATATATATATATATATATATATATATATATATATAGGCATTTTTTCATTGATGCATGTTTCTTAAATAATATAGAAAAGTTTTAGGAATTTATTTTATGTAAATTCATATCGATATGAAAAGAATTTGCATAAATAGACAAAACTTGTCTCTCTCTCTCTCTCTCTCTATATATATATATATATATATATATATGAAATTGAACATTGAAGTCAGCACTCAGAGGTGACAGGCTGTTTCATGCTAGACGCAATCGTCAGGCGGCCTGAAAATGATTAAGCGTAATGCTTCTTGAATTTTGCAACTTTTTCTTGCGATGTTCACTAAGAAAAATCATAAGTGTAAAATATTTTGCTTAAGAAATGGGAAACGTTCATTTCAATTTTTTTCTCAGGAGAAGATTTTTTGCTATTTAAAAAGATTTTTTGTATTTACACATGAATAAATTACGAAGAAATCACAGTGTTAATATATGTGGTTTAGTCGAACTGTACCCAAAACACAACGGGAAATGATGAGTAAGGGAGGTTACTCTGTCATTTTATAGTTATTTCCCTTTGACTCCAGCTTCTCTCATTTCTTTGCGTGAGAGACAATGTGAGTGAACAAGTGAGAATGAAACAAAACATAAAATGCGAAGTAGCGTTATTTTCCTCATTAAATTAATAGTGCCATTTAAAAAGCGAAATGGGTCGGATAATCAAGACCGCAATAAAATATTAAACAAACAGACGTTCTGGGCTGAATTTAACAAAACGTTTTATAAGTAACACTCATTCGTTTGTACCTTAAAAATAATGTTGACCCTGCTAGTCATCCTCTGTGAAGGATCTATAAAACATGACGCCATATTACACTTGGAGTATTTCCATAAAAGTCCTCACATGCGTGTCGTAAATTGAAAAAAGCGCTAAGACTATTCTAAGAGGAAGGTTTATATATATATATATATATATATATATATATATATATATATATATATATATATATATATATATGTATGTGTCTGTGTCTGTTTATATATATATATATATATATATTATATATATATATATATATATATATATATATATATATATATATATATGTGTGTGTGTATATATATATATATATATATATATATATATATATTGTTTTTCAGTTTTTATTCTTACTTATATTAGTTGTAATAACGGATAGTAAGTTGCTCCTTGACTACTGAATAGCATTTTTTCTTCAAGCACGTGTATGTATACTTACGCGGCGCGCGAGTAAGTATGTGCGCCCATGCGCACGCGCGTGCGTGTTGCTAACAAAAGTTTCTAATTATCTCTGCATTGTGAATAACTGACGGTGCCGGGATAGCCTTAGGAATTCGGTTATGCATGCCTGTCTGCGCATGCGTACAGGTAAGTAGGTATTGATGCCTTGATTTGGAGGAATAAAGCGGAGGCATAGATGAAATAATTGGGGTTTGGTGGCTACAAGAGCAACGAAGCCATTAATAGTTTGTGCTGTTGGGGAGAAACGATAAGAGATGAGTAAAAGCTATCTAAGAAAAAGACGGTTTTGGGAGTCGTGACCTCTTTAAATGTCATTAAACCTTCATCATAAACAAAAAAGATACTTCCTTTCAGTATATATACACTTAGAAAAAAAATAAACATGAGAAATTGGCTTCGTCTGTTAGAACAGTCTCAGAACTAATTCTTTTATTTCTCTCATGTGCCATGTCCCTTTGTCGCTCTTAGTAAAGTTTATTTTTTTTGCTGTCTCTCCTAAACACTTTTTAGTTAACCATTTACCCAACACATTTACCCAAGTCGATTATGTGCTGCTTTCGTCTGTTTTTTTTTTTTTTTTTTTTTTTAAGCGTTTCACCCCAAGCAAGGCGTGAAGCCACTAGGGCGCAAGGGGTTACAGAAGATTTGGAGCAAGATCAGATAGGAGTGATAGAGGAAAGGATGAGGCGAAGAGTAATGGATAGATCAAGGCAACTGGAGATGTCGATTGACATTACATTTGAATAGTTGGAGATTATAGCTCTCAGGGAAACTGGAATAAGGTAGGGAGTTCCACAGGCGAGAGGTGCGTGACATGAAGCTATTGGAATAGAAGAGACGGCTACATTTAATAGTTTCGAAAGTGAAAGGGTGAGAGCGGGATACCAACCTCTTAGGGCGCTTGAACTCGTGAAGTCTGGGAACCAGCGAATGCAGCTCCTCGGAGCAATTACCATGAAAGTATTTGTAAAAAAGACAGAGAGAGACGACGAGATGCCAGAACAGGGCCAATTATATTGCAAACCCGCCTCTGGAGCCTATCAAGAACCCCGAGGCAAACAGAAGGGGCTCCAGACCATATATGGCAGCAATACTCCATGCAAGGGCGAATTGTTGATTTGTAGATCTGGAGGATCGATTCCGGGGAGAAAATTTTCCTGGCGCGGCACAGGAAGCCAACTTCCCCCTTGCCTTCAGTCTGCTCTGTGAGTGTCAAATTCTCCATGCAATCTCTCCTCATTATGTGCCTTATAATTTTTTTCTGTCGTTAAGTATGTCCTTTTATTCCCATCTCTAAAAAATCGTCAATGTTCAATCCCTGGTGTTCTCAACATCCTCCTGTATATCTACATTTCTGCTGCTTCAAGTCTCTTCTTCATCTATGAAGTGATTGTCCAGTATTCACAAATATAGGAAGACGGATATCACGTAAGAGTCTCTTACTCTTTTCATTGTTTCTTAACGAAATTTTCCTGCTTTTTAATACTTTGCTTAACTTTTAGAAGGCAACTTTCACTTCCGATAACTCATTTCCCGACCTCTATTAAAACATTCCCAAGATATTTAGATTTTTGTACTTGTTTTATTTTAGTATTTTCCAACTTATAATCCGCATTTTGACAGCTTTTGCTGACAACAATACATTGTCTTCTGACAATTGATGTTTCGTCTTTTCTCCTCGCTTTCCTGTACTAACTACTGTATCTAAAACAAATAGGTAACATCTGATACTGGATACAAGTAGTATACTAATATAAGTAACTGAATCATCTGAAAAAGTATAAATATATACACAAAAAAAGTATAAATATATGCACAAAAGACAATATATTCGCTTTGAGTCAATGTCTAAACTCACGTTTAATATACAACCGTTTGGATAATGCTTTATATAAAGTCGTTTTTTTTTTAATTATAGGTTTAGTTTTCTTGTATAATAAACCTTTTTCATGACACAATATCGTTTATGGTTCAGGTCTGACAAAAGCGAATGAAATAAGGAAGCCGGATACTGATTACGTACATCACCATATATACGGGTAGAGTAACAAATTTTGATTTTAAGAATGGAATCGGGGACCTGAATTAGAGTTCTGTCTCTAGCTATGGGTTAAATCGCAATGTAGATTGGACACTCTAGGCTTGGTCTAGGAGAAGGAAAATGTCGGACTCGAAACTGTAGAAAAGTCAACGGGAAACCATTACACAATGTGGGATATTTAATAACAAAGAAGATGGAAACAGAAAAAGAATCTAAATGAAATTAGATTATAAATTTAAAATGTCTAAATTTAAAATTCCAAGCGTCTCTTGCTCGTGCGCATGTGCAGACGCGTTAACATAAACAAACCTTGTCCGATGAAATCCTAAAAGACAAAACGCGTCAAACGAACAACTTTCCCACTTTGTCAGACATCTTTCCTCCAAAACTGTTCTTGATATATAAAAATTGATATATCATTATCACATTCCATACTGTGGAAAAGACAACGGGAAACCACTTCACTAACTTTTTCAAGAATGCATATCAAATTCATTGATAATGAACTAATCTGTGTGGAGTCTTGATCGACTAAATCCTAAAGGAGTCTGGTCTTAGAAGAATATCACCGGGACAGGCCACTTGAAACGGTAGTCATAACATAAATGATAACAAAATCATTAAGAACATTTTTGTAGGAAAGCAAAATTTGATCTACTGTGTACGCCGCCATTGCTGTGTAAAAAATTCAGGTATGCTAGTGTAATCCAAATTTATTAAATGTTTCCTTTTATCTAGATCAACAGTAAAACGATGAGACCTAGTTGTCAATCTAGTAGAACGATTAAATTCGAGGTACCAACAATTAGAAAAATAACTACCATGAATTGTGTGATGTAAAAAGTGACCTGTGCTGAAGTAAAAAATTCGATATTTCATGATAAAACGCACAACATCAATGGATGCAAATATTGAATTTGTTGCGTAGAGACAAATTCTGACCGTGAGTCATAAATAATTTCAAACACTATTTATTCTTCAAACACTATTTACATTATTCGGACTATTGTCCTCATCTTTGTCGCCATATTTATTACAATGTTTCGGCAGTTGTACGCTCCGGTCTTATTCAGGTGGTTGGAATGTCGAACTGAACCCTTTATTTCGCTCACTGGGGTAGACTGTTCTAGTTCCACGTGCCATGTTTTAATGGATGTCAGTTATCAGTTATCTCATGTTAATTCCCCTCTGCAAGTTTTCCACTGCCTTAACCGGTTATTGAAGTCACACTCTCTGGGTCCTGTCACTGGATCTAACTAACGCCTTTATTCAGTGGGTTCTTCAAAACTTAAAAGTACAATTAGATTCTATTCGATAATATACTCGCCATTATTTGCAATGCCATGTTGCCAGTTATCAGGAAAATACCTCAGATTATTTTCCACCCTCCAATCTCACTCTCTCTCTCTCTCTCACAGGCGGGATGTGGCGAGTCTCTCACTACTCTATCGTTACTACCATGAAAAGTGCTCGGAAGAACTACGTTTCTTGCTACCTCCGGTATAACCTCCACGGCTAGAAGCCGCCATGCCACTTACATTGTAACAAACCATCCCTTCTGGCGATAAATTGTCAACCTAGTAATACGCTTAAATTCACGGCATCGAGGTACCAACAATTAGAATAATTGGCATGAATTGTGTGATGTAAAAGTTGACATGTGCTGAAGTAAATATTTTGTGATAAAATGCACAGGCTCAATGGATGCAAATATTGAATTTATTGTACATATTGCAAATTATGATAGCCAGTCATAAATAATTTCAATTTTTATAAATTTTATTCTTCAAAACTTAAAGTACATTTAGATTAATAGATAATGAAATAATCTGTAGAGTGTCTTATTTGCCTTAATCCAGAAGAATTCTGCTGTTTGAAGAATGCCACCGCGACAGGTTCCTTAATCCGTAATAGTCATCGCATAAACGATGACAAAACCATGGCGATACATTTTCCTATGAATTTGATCCTCCATTGCCGTGTTAAAAATAAGGTATGTTAGTGTACACCAAATTGATTAACTGTCGCGTATGTTTAGTCGTTAGAATGATGCATTCGTCATTGCATTTGGTTCCCCAAAACGGAAATTATTTATGACTCAACTTTAATCGTTATCTACAGTAAGAATAAAAGTAGAAGTTTTGTCGTTACAATATTAAAAGTTTAGAAACTGTCTAACAGTCGTTTTCCCACGATTATGACACGATGAGTCATCTTCAAAACGAGTCTCGCACCATGCTATTTAAAATGGAATCCAGCTTTAAAACCAAATAGAAATTCACTCGGCTAACTCCTTAAGGGTGTTCCTTCCGAACTGAGGGTCGTCAAGGGTGCGTAACACCGTGAAACGTAGGCGCGATCCAACCAACTTGTTCAACTCCAAGCGATGATTACTTTGTTGATTTAACCACTAAAGAACCTTCACCGCTCTTTATGTTTCAAAAGCGTCTCGACGCTCTTCACAAGTTGCAGATGTTTTGGCGGAACTTGCTTTAAAAGAGAAATCAAAGTAATGACACTTTGACACTTTGCGACACGAATTTTATTTTGTTAATATTTTTCGCTGATTTTTTTTTATCACTAAATCTTTTTGCATCTAAGATGCAATGACTCCATTTCTTTCTATGATTATGTATAAAGTAGACGAACAAAGATTGTCATTTGTTTGGAATTTAGAAAAATACTATCACGTGATTATTGCTGTGGTCTCGTTTATATGAAAAAAAAAACATCAGAAAACATCTTAGATTAGCGATAACTATTGTTTTTTTACTTTAAAAAACAGTAAATTATGTGCCATGCGCGATACACGCGTAGGCGATCATGTATCTTTCGATACATGACTGATAAAATTGTTTTTTTTTTTTGTTTTTTTTTCTCGCAGTAGGTTATCATTTCTTTCTGTGGTAGACCAGTTGCCATCAAAGTATATAGAACCCAGTCTGTCCAACGATTTACCCATAGCTGGTGGGTGGGGGGGAGAAGTGGATTCATGCCTAATCAGAATTTGATAAAAAACAGAAATAATAATGTGGATATAAAGTGGAGGTCTATTCTATATTACAACCAATATTTACACTGATCCCTCATTTCGTAGCCATGGTAGTTTGTATACGTTTATATTCCAAAGAATTTTAATATATTTTATTGTTATCAGTCATGTGCCATGCGTGATACACGCTTTCTGCGGTAGAACAGTTGCCGTCCATGGCTATAGATCCCGGTCTGTCCTGCTATTTACCCATAGCAAGAGAAGAAGAGAATTCAGACCTTTCTCGGGGATATTAGCACGTAAGTGAATATCAGTTCAGTTATGTGCCATGCGTGATACAGACCTAGGCGATCATCTATCTTTCGATACATGACTGACGATGCAGATTTTTTTTTCCCGCAGTGAGTTGCCATTTATTTCTGCGGTAGACCAGTTTCCATCCAAGGCTATAGAACCCGGTCTGTCCTGCTATTTACCCATAGCTGGTGGGAGAAGAGGATTCATATCTTTCCTAAGGGTATTAGCACATAAGTGAATGCAATGGATTCGACTGGAATTCGAACTCGGCTCTCTGATTCCTCCATCCATGCCGCTATCTATTACTCTACCATCCAATTCAATATATGGAATAAGCATCGTAAAAAACAAAAGCATTTACCTTTCTGAATTTATGCCATCTTATTTACATTGAAACTAATGTCCTAATATTTTTTGTTATTATAACGTTTCGGCCTTTATACATCCCGGTTTTCTTCAGGTGTCTATCAACCCGAGTAACCATAACTAAAATTGAAAATTAATCCTTTATTCAATTTACACTGGTCGATAGTTCTTGATCTGCTGCCGATCTCTAGGGACATCTCGTCTTGTATTTATTTAGTACTACTTTTTCGTGCTCCTCCTGTTTCCATTGACACTAAGTCCGTATTACCCGACCCAGGGATTGAACTTACAACTGACATGTCACCTAATATACGAACCGACTTTTTAATCTACTTGGCTATTATCTGGTGGTACAATACTGAACCTCGAACTTGGAAAATTCGACAGTTTCCTGAAAAGGGCCGAAACGCTGTAATAATAACAACAAAGATGAGGATATTAGTCCGAATATAAATAATGATAATTCCATATCCCAGAACTGTGAAAGTTGGCGATCATAGCTCTTCACAACTTCCTCTCCTTTGTACGAGTATCTCTTAATAAATATTGTTTTTTTTTTTGTTATCTCTCCTAAGCCTTGTTCCACCATCCATTTACTTAAGCTCGCTAGGTAAGTTATACCTTGTTTCCTCTGTCCCTCTTGCCTTCAATCTTTCCTGTGAGTATCAAATTTTCCAAGCCCTCTTTCCTCTTTATGTGCCCTAGAAATTTCATCTGTCTCTTCCTGATGTTAAGTATAAGTGTCCATTTTGTTTCTGTTTCCTCTAAAATTTCGTCGTTGTTCACATGTTCGATCCATGATATTCTCAGTATCCTTCTGTAGAACCACATTTCTGTTACTTCAAGTCTCTTCTTCATTGGTGAGGAGATTGTACAGAATTCACCGCCATATAGAAACACAATTATTATAAAACAGTCCAGTACCCCTTTCTTTGTTTCTAACGAAATTTTCCTGTTTCTCAATACTTTGCTTAGCTTTTGAAAGGCAATTTTGCTGATTACAGTGTCGCACTTTCCATCCTGTGTTAAAACACTTTCTAGATATTTAAGTTGTTGTACTTGTTTGATTTTGCTATCTCCAATGTGTAATATTTATGTTGAACTGTTCCTTTTGCTAACAACCATGCATTCTGTCTTCTTGCAATTGATGTTTAATCTTCCTTCTCGAAACTCTAAAAGTTCGAACATACTGTTGAAATGGTTGGATCAGTCGAAGAAAGGAAAAGCAAATAGAAAGTAGGGTTTGGTTTATTTTGTTTTACGGGATATCAACACCTCAATGGGTTATTTAATACCAACAAGATTTTTCAGATAGACTCGTATGAATAGCATATCTATTCTTTGTAAGAAATCAGTTTGTAGATCAAGTTTCATTGACGTATTTTGGTAAAGAGGTTTTTTGTCAAGAGTCATATGTATTGCTGTAATATTTTTTTCTAAAAATGTATTGCTGGTAATAATTTGTTACCAAAAATGTATTGCTGGTATTTTTACTATAAAAACCTATTTGTACACTTTCATAGTGTTTTGACTCCAGTTTTGGTGTAAACTATTTCCCCATAGCTGGGACCCTAACAAACGCTACCACCCGGGTCAGAGTGAACCTGACAACAAAAGTAATTAAGAGGTCGTTCCACGCTCCTCAAAACCTTCTGATCAGAGGCCTTGCGATGTAATTTATCGTCATAGGCAGGACATGGGGAGTATGGGAATTAATTCAGACTTTATTAATTTACACCTGGCTTTAATAATACAGTCCTTTGGCTGGTTCAATTTCTTCTCCTGATTTCCAGGTGCTCTTGCATTTTTCTAGATTCAAGTGTAATGTCAGTCGACATCTCCCGATACCTTGATCTTGTTCCCCGTCCTTCTCTTTATCCTCTCCCCAAACACGCCTCTTTGTTCTCTACCCTCTGTAACCCATTGCCTGCTAGTGGCATTTCCGCCTTGCTTGGGCTGAAATGCTTAGAATAAAAAAATAAAAAAGAAGCTTTGGCGCATTTCCCAGTACTCCAATAATGATTGGCAGTATTATCACTTTTTATGTTTCACAATTTTCTCATCTCTCTGTCAAGATCAAGGTATTTATGTCTTTTTTTTTTCACTTTCTTCTATGTCTGTTCTGTCATTAACAGCAATAGAGAAATCCGTTGTCTGGCATGTTGCTTGGTTTTTGTTAACGACGACCAGATTATTATTATTATTAGTAGTAGTAGTAGTATTTATTATTATTATTATTATTATTATTAGTAGTAGTATTTATTATTATTATTATTATTAGTAGTAGTAGTAGTATTTATTATTATTATTATTTTAATTTTCTTTGATTTCTGGCGTTTACACATTTCTTTCCGGGTCCCGCCCAGGGACCTAAGGTTAGAAATGGCGTCATGACACTTTCCACTGACAGAAAAAAAAAAAAAAAAAAAAAATTACATAGATAAAGCCCTTCGTAAGGTGTGGGCTGTACTTGTCAGAACAATTTTTTGTATCTCCTTGAGGAATGGACTTCCAGTAATCCCTTCAATTAGTCTACTGCAATCTTTTCCAATCAATCCTAGGGCTCCAACTACAACAGGGATTGTTGATGTTCCCATATGCCACATTTTCGAGATTTCTATTTCAAGGTCCTTGTATTTTGACAACTTTTTATTATTATTATTATTATTATTATTATTATTATTATCATCATGATCATCATTATTATTATTATTATTATTATTATTATTATTATTATTATTATTATTATTATTTCTGCCGCCAGCTGTAAATTAAAATGAGAGTTACTCCGAGAAAAAAAATCGCATCTGTCAAATTTTCAGAATCAACAGCCTCACATGCCTTACACCAATAAAAACACTTTGGAAGTCTAGACATAAACAAACATTATGTACCAGAGAATTATCCGTCCCCAATTGATTGCAAGTAAATATGAATCTAAAATATGATAAAATGTGCTTCATACGTCAATATTTTCTTGTTTGTTTCCTCTGTTATTTCCTTTAAAGAGTCAAAATTACCAATTGCTTTTCATTCACTTAATTAAACCGATTTTAAATAACCATTTTTTGGATTAGTAATTAAGCCATAGACCTCGTCTCATTTGTAAGATAACTTGACTACTGAGCTAATAATTTACAACTTCGAAATCGCTATGTTATTCTTACAGCTCGAGTTTATAGAAGTTAATGCAAGTCATCCCACTTGAGATAGTATTTCGGTTTGCCATCTGAAATAATAAATCTTAAAGATGGCGACGACTAGAACTTTCAACTGTTGCTACTCGTAACGTTTTTGAAACTGTCTGAAAGCTCCGGAGTAAGAGTGCATGTCAAAAAAATTTCCAGGTAGATCCGTAAGGATGTTCCATTTATAATCAGAACTTTTATAGACAGGTAAGTGATAAAATTCTACTTTCGACTGTACTTATCTTTATTTTCTCAGAGCTCGTTAGAGTTGTCGTTAAAGATTAGAATTTGAGTTACCAAATTCCGTTAACGTTACGAAATAACGCTGAACAGATGTTAAATTATTGGAACTCTATGGTTAGTCGATTTCATTAATGAATTTTTGTTTACCAAAGGCAGCCTGATAAGAAAGAGAAAAATATACACAAAGAGAGAATCAATGCTACATAATTGTTTCACTTTAAAAGCAGTATATTCGTATATTTGTGAAATGTGCATATAACCATTAGGGAACGTTTTCAGATAAAGTAAATACATACTGAAAAGTTTTGAAAATTAAAGCAGATAATTATTTATAAATAATTAATGTCAATGTCTGTAAGGTACTGAGAAGATTTTGGCAAAATTCTGTTCCAAATTCTACGTAAGGAAATTTATTTCAAAGTTTAAAAAAGTTTTTTTTGGTTGACTTTTAAATTATTATCCTTAAATATCAGATCAGATCTACCGTGAATGTGTGTTTTAATGCGATATCGCTTCAGGGTATAGATAAATGATGGTGAAACTTCCTTAAAGATGTGTCAGAGGCGCGAGATATGAAAAATTTTACATATACCTTTTGTTACATTTAAGTCTGAAACCTCAACAGAATGCAGAAAGCACTGGACGGCCGTTTCGTCCTATATTTGGGACTCATCAGCAGTGCGCATCCACTACCAAAAATTGAAACCCGGAGAGTTAGGTTGTCAAGCAAACATCTTACCAACTGTTCCAACGGGCCTCGATGACGAAGAGATTGCAAATCAGACTCAATATAGCGCCGCTCACTCACATATTCCGTGGTGCAACTCTTACTGAGTTCTCTGTAACCATAGGACTGTACCGCCTGGAGCCACGGCTACTATCACCAAGCCGCTCACTCTAGACCATTAGAAGCCGGTTCAAGCAATGATATCCACATGATAGAAATTATTAGGAGGATTTGATAATTATATTTAAGTAATTCATTGAGTCTGAAACCTCAACAGAATGCAGGAAGCACTGGACCGCCGTTTCGTTTACTTTTTGTTACATACACATCAACATTAAACTTACGATTTAATCCAATAGGGTATCAATTCATACCTAGTGAATAATTATAAAGCCTGAAATTTTTTTTATTTACCTTTTATATTAATATGTAATGAAAAAAGAAGCTCAACCAATTAAAGGTCAAAGAGCCGCATGTGGCTCGCGAGGCGCGATTCGGCCACCGCTTACATGAATATTCACAGATTTCTCTATATGTGACATGTATTTATTCTTGGGAAAGTTAGTGGAGTAGATCTTTTTGGCATTCTCTACGGTTTCGTATTCAGAGTATTTTGGTTGCTACTCAAGATTAGTCAATAGTTAATCCGTCTTTTAAATATCTTCAACAGTAATGAATATCTAAAATGACTATTCATTACAATTGGTAATATTTAAGCTACAGATTAACCCCTTGAAAAGTGGGCATGTTTCCACGAAACTGCGGAGTCGGGAAAAATTAGTTAAGTAATTCTTTTGTATATATATATATATATATAGTCATCCACAGACAGACTGTTTCGCTGTATTACAGCTCATCAGTGTGACTAGACATCCGATTGCTTCAAGCCGGGATCGAAATACGACCGATTTGACATCGACTCTTACCCATAGGCTATCGGCGCACGGAAGAGAAAGGGAATGTTTTAACGCATTATATACGTGTTATATAAACGCTATACCGGCCGCCATAGCGCTCAATTCTTACGAAGAGCGATGCATTAAAAAAGCAGTCTCTGCAAAAAAATTCCCTTTGCTCCATAGTGCTCAATCGGCGAACGTGTTTACAGACACTACTGCATTATCAGAGTTACCAAGAGGGTAGAGCTGCGTAGTACGATATATACCGGGTGTAACAGCAAAATTATCCAATTGTTAGATTAAGCTTCGAACCGTTGTATTTTAGAAATGATTAAAGATATATTATTGGAATTCTACAAGGTTTTTATAACACTATTGGATACTACTTTGAACAATAAGAATGTATTTAGCTCTAAGTTTGAATGATGATTCCTCTTGCTGTTGTGACCTCCTGATACAGTTTTCCTCACAACTGCTTCTGCTTTTTAAAACCTATTCAACATTCTCTTGTTGGTTCTTGAATAGACTTTGAAGATAGAATTTTCGTACCATTACTGAAGGCCTGAATGATCTTTTTCCTCTCAAAATTGTTCAGATGGGAAGATATAGTGAAGCTCACATAAAACGATTTTAACCTGTTCTCTTCCTAGCTGAATAACTCATAGGATTTTTCAGTGATTCTTACCTATATATATATATATATATATATATATATATATATATATATATATATATATGCACTCTCCGTGGGTTTCGACGTATGAGAATCTGTCAGCTTATTGATTCAGTTATGAATTTTTGTGCGATAATCTTAAGTGGCGTTTAAGACCCGCTAGTGATTTACAAAGGAGGCCACATATGGAGCATGTGAGGATTGTGAGATGAGATCACTGTTAGATTGGCTGACCTTTTTAGATCTTGCTCTCGCTCGTATATGTGTGTGTATACACACACACACACATATATATATATATATATATATATATATATATATATGTGTGTGTGTGTGTGTGTAAAACCTTATTGGCTAATGTTTCCCCCGAAAATGGAAACCTCTAAGAACATTAGAAAACTGAATAAAAAAAAAACTTTTAATATCTTCCTTGTTTGTCGCATGCAATGAAACGTGTATAAAAACAAATGTTACTTCCCAGATATATAATATTGGTACACATATATATATGTGTGTGTGTGTCTGTGTGCGTGTGTGTGTAAAACCTTATTGGCTAATGTTTCCTTTGCAACATTACACACATATCCAGATAATAATAGTTATTTGGTCATTTGTCATACACTTGTATATCAAATGCAAATGTCGGCGCGATTAAATTATCTCCTTCGATTTTATTCCCACCTTTCGAACGATTCATACGATGCTCTCTTTTCAAATAATTTTCTCTGCGGCACGATTATTTTGTTCCACATCAAAAAACTTGCCCGTTCACGCTTACTTGAATCCGCATGTTTGTATTTTAAGTTGAAAAATTCTGTATTCTCGACAGCACTTGTATTTAGGACAAAAAGCAATTGGCAAGACTGTGCAGTCATCTTGTTGCTATTGTCTCAATATGGCAATGATAAAGTAGCAGCACTGCATTACACCAAAGGGAAGGATTGTAGATCGACCACGCCTTTACCTCTAGACTCTACAATACTCCCCACCCCACGTCCTTCTGTCTTGTGTGGAGGCAAATTATGTGATGCAGTAGACATGAATCAAAGCCTTATAAGGTCGTAATGTAAGTCTATAATAACAATACTATGAAAACAGATATGATTTGACTGCAAAGATTTTATAAGAATCGAAAAGGGGTTGGATGTACTTTGAAAAACTGGTTCTACTCCGGATATAATTAACCATTTTAAGACTAATAGCAAAATTTAATACTAATAAACATTAATAAAATTTTTCCTTCGAAAAAAAAAGAAAGAAAACTCTCTCTGAAATTTGCCAACCCAACATTTGGGAATTTTCGTCTGAATTTCTGGCTGAGGGGTTCTCATTATTTACACTATTTATATTCGTACTATTGTCCCCATCTTTGTTTTTATCACAACGTTTCGGCCGTTGTATCCTCCGGCCTTCCTCAGATTTATATCGATCTAGATAACCTTGAACTGATCCTGTATTTCATCTACGGGATGGCGGTAGACTGTTCTCGTTCCTCTGCTCATGTTTAGGAATATCTCGTCTAGTTCTCATTTTTATTTAACACTGTTCAGTCATTACGCGTTCGTTTCCACTGCCTGCAAGTACACACTGCCCGACCCAAGAATTGAACTCACAACGTAACAACTATGTCACCAAATGCTTTTACCCATTAAGTCATTGTCCCGTACTGAGATAATTCTGGAACATAAAAGTATCAATGATGCCAGTCGTTATCGGAGCACGGGCCAAAACGCAGGCGGAACTGGAGATCAGAAGACTTCGAATCATCCAGACGACGTCATTACTGAAAATAGCTAGAATATAAAGAAGAATATTGTTGTATAGAAGAGACCTGCTGTCACTTGATCTCTGTTGTCTGTGAGAACATTCAATGAGGAGGGGGCAACCATCACAGCAACAGTAATCATGATCATAATAGTCATCAACACAAATGAAGCAATATGACTGATAGTGAATTTAGCCGATGCAACAAATGGCAGAAGGAAAGTGACAAAGAAATAAACATTTTGATCTAGAGAAAGAACTGAGGAAATTGTGGAACAATAATCGTGCCAGTCATTGTTGGAGCACTAAGAATGGTTCTGAAGAACTTCGGATAAAATCTTGGAGGAACTGAAAATTGGAAGGGTTGGAATCATACAGAAGACGGCAATATTTGAAACCGCTAAAACAGTGTTTCCCAATGTGGGCACTAGCGACCCCTTGTGGGCTCTGTTATGTTGCAAGGGGGGTATTTCATTTGGGAGGCGGTGAACATACTCGGGGGCGGTGGGCATTTATCCATTATTTTGCAAATTTTCCAAAATTATTCAGTAAAGGCTACAAAAGGAACTTTTTGAAAGGTATCTAAAGCCGTGGGAAGCTATCAAATTTTTCTTCATTGCTTTTCCAACTTCCTATATAGCTTAATATGGTTTCAACGCAAAAGAAACAAAGAAATCGCCTGCAAGTTACAAAAGGAGGCGATCTACGGTCACTTTTAATCAGCATGGAACCTAGGGTAAGAGCCTTCGCCAGTAAGCACCAAAGTCAACTATCGTATTGAAAACATTAAGCTAAATAAAAATTTGTTTTTTTAATATTTTAATCATTGGCATTTATAATAGAAATGAAGACAATATTAAAATTATTTTTGCACTAATAGCTAAGTGTTATTTTGTTATGAAAGATGAATGTGGTGCATGAGGACACCAACAATTTCAGTTGTAGTTGGAGTCCTCAGATTGATTGGAAAAGTTTCTGATAGACTCACTGAAGAAATACAAAAATTGTACTCATAAGTAAAGCACACGCCTTACGAAGGACTTTATCTACGTAAAATGTGTGTGATCTTAGGAGTTTGGGTTTTTTTTTCCCTCAAAAAAGGTTCATTGTAAAATACCATTTCTGATCTTAGGTCTCTTGTTGGGACCCAGAAAGAAATGAGTATACACCAGAAATCAAAGGGAATAATAATAATAATAATAATAATAATAATAATAATAATAATAATGGCAATATTAGCCATTTCCTTACAAGGAAACAGTTGGCAGTTTTTATTGACCGAGCAGTCAGTACTGTTTTCGGTTGAAATTTATAAAATTTTTCTCTTAAAACAGTTCTTTAGGAAAACAGGTTTCTCAAATCCAGTAGCTTTTATCGCGCTTTCCAATATTGATGGGGGTTTCCTTCCTCACCTTTTGTTTGAAGTGGTGTGGAATGTTAACATCTTGATTATGACATTATTTTCTCTCCGCGTTATATGTGCTATCTATTTTAGTTGTTGCTAGTGTTGTTAAGTGAAGCATTTGGTACAATTCTTAGTTTGTGATTCTGTAGCGCCAGTTTACAATGCTCAGAGGTGGATAATAGGGACCAGAATCTGTGCAGATATTTGCATGACAACACATCACTATAAACTATTCCCAGTGTTTGCAGTTCAAGAGTTTAGACGCAGGAAGTAGGTCCAGACGTTTACAAAGTTAAGAGGAAAACCCAAGAATCTGACCAGACAAAACATCTGTTAACCCCAGTGAACAGGAAATGCTGAAGATCACCGCAATGTTCAACTGTTACGAATAACAACACAGACATTTGACTGGAACCGCTTGTTCCAAAATAACATAAGTTTGTTTTCGCCAAAATTGTAGATTTCTGAATTTTGAATTAAAACTTACTAAATTTGACTTTTATTTCCATCATATTTACGAGCAGTGTGAGTGCGCATTTGTATGTTATACAACACTAGTAGGCTTCGGCAGTTTCTCAATTTCACTGTTATTGCTCTTTCTAGTATTAAAGCGGGGGTGTTTATTCCTAACCTTTTATATTGGGTGGAAAGTCAACATCTTGATTCTGCCATCATTTTCTCTTCTTGTTATACAGTGTGGTCCGAAAGTATTGTAACCCCTACGTGTTATACCGGAACATACCTATTCTATTGTTAATAGACTCTCCCACAGATAATAAGTAGTAGTAGTAGTAGCAGTAGCAGTCACCGGGGCTCAGAGTGGAGTTGGTGAGTCAGTCGATGTCGTACCTTAAAGTATCAACCATCACAACTAGATTGCTGCGTCATTAACTATTATTTCAAGTTCCTAACGTTTTGTACGTCGAACCTCTTTTAGGACCGACTTAGTGAAATACAAGCCTCCACTGTGAAAACTACTCTACAACACTACGTAATATGATTTTCTATTTCAGATGACTGGCACAGGCTCCTACAGTTTTGACAGCGTCAATGAAAGTGAATCCAGTGTATATGCTTTGTGTTACTGTATCACTTGTTCTATTTTTCTCATTACTTTTGAAGTGACAAGACTTTCGAACCACGCTCTATGCGCTATCCCGAACATCTGATGAAGAACAGTCCTTTTCAAAGACTAAAGGCTTCATTCGTTTGAAATCATTTAGATTATATATATATATATATATATATATATATATATATATATATACATATATATAATGTCATCCATAGACAGATTGTTTCGCTGTTTCACAGCTCTTCAGTGTGGCTAGACGTCCGGTTGCCTCTAGCTAGGATCTAAACCCGACTGAATTGGCGTCAGTCGGAGATTCTACCACTAAGCCGTCGAAGGTGAATTTTAGCGTATTTATTTTTAGATAAACACACAGAGACCGACAGGTATATATATATATATATATATATATATATATATATATATATATATTATGAAATGGACAATATACATTCTTTTTATAGATACAAATATTTAAGTAAATGTTTGTTTATAATAAACAGTATTAAACAACATTTACTGGTCTGAATTGTTTAATACTGTTTATTATAAACAGTGAATTTACTTAAATATTTGTATTTATAAAAAGAATGTATAAACATAAAATGTCTTATATATATATATATATATATATATATATATATATATATATATTTCATTAACTTTACTAATTTACTTTCTGTATGAATGATTCATGTAATATAAATTGAACTGCATCACATATTTGATTTAAAAGAACTGATCCGACGTGCAAATTTTCGGGATAACAACTGAGACATTACTCTATTTATTGAACTATTTATTTCATGCCACATTGACTGATAAACTCCTACAACAAAAAAAATTCTCAAATTACCATATTAGTAAAAAGACGCACTCTCTTAAATTTTCAAAAAAGTCAACCTTAGCGTTGCGACTGTAAACTCCATAAGTTTTTATCCGTTAACAATAACACATTTCTAAAAAAAAAAAAAAAAAACATATTTCGATTCGCATTTAATCTTTCGTCTCCGCTCCTACCTGGATTTACTAAAAACAAATAATTTCTATGCCTGAGGATGGCTGTATGTATAGCTGAAAGTACTAGCAGATTAAAAAAAAAGACTTTATACAACTTGTAGTTATTAAAAACAAGGAACATGACATTCATCGAGGGATTCGTAGGTTAATGCAACTTTAAAAATTTTGTTCGCGAAGAAGTTTTCGCCATTCTATATCATTAACTTTACTAATCTACTTTTTGTATGAATGATTCATGTAATATATATATATATATATATATATATATATATATATATATATATATATATATATATGCTGAAAAATATAGTTTTATGGTACGCTATATTTATGGGTTAAATTACTTAATATCCGTTATAGAGTAGAGGCAAATATAAAAGTGGATATTGAGGTCAACATTTTGCGGCGACAGTCTGTTTCATGTTTAAACGCAATCGTCAGGCTCGATGATTGCACTTAAGCTTGAAACAGACTGTCGTTGTTGTGTATATATATATATATATATATATATATATATATATATATATATATATATATATATATATATATATATATATATATATGATGTTCTTTTTGTGTTTATATAACAAACGGTCGCACCTAGGGAAATTATTCTTTTCAAATCTGTTTCATATCAATGTTAAAAGCCGTTTATAAAACTGCACATAAAACATTTGTAAGATATTGAAATCTCACAAATGAGTCACACTTGTCACACACACACACACGCACGAACGCACACGCACATAACATGCATATATATATATATATATATATATATATATATATGTGTGTGTGTGTGTATGTGTGTGTATGATTATGTGTGAGGGAGGGAGATAGTGAAAAAGAGAGAACGCATGTATGTGTCAATATTTGTGCATATGTTTCAAGTGATTATATTTATTTTTACATATCAGAATAAACTACCAGGGTATGACCAAACTTAATACAGAGTCGTTCTAACTACGTGTCGCCTGCTGTTCGAATACTAACTGCAAATGGTTACTTGTTTAATTTACTAATTTAAACATTCCCCTTGTGGTTTCTGTCTAACCTCCCCCAGCGTAAGGGGCTGCTGCTTTCTTGTAACGTAAAAAAATATCGGTGCGAAGTCACGAATGGTGAGCGTTCACTTACCCACTATAAAAATTCAAGCCATTCCCTTGGCATCGGTGTCGGAGAGTGAATGTGACTAAAAAGAGATATAACAGCGAATTTGGACAAAGACAGAAATAAGCACAAAGACAGTCAAACTTCGAATGACAAAGAAACTGCTTCTAAGTCGGAGGATTGCGTATTGATCTGGTTAATAAATTTATGATTTGAAAATAAATATTTAACATTTTTCAACCAACGGGTCGCTTTCACGCCATTCGTAAAGAAACATGATTCGTAATCCCTTTGAAGGGTATTTAAGCAAAGTTTCTAAACAGAAAAACCAGCAAGGAGATTCAACCACAACAAACAGCAACAGGTCACGGCGCTGGACTTAAAAGAAATTTCCTTCCTCATTTCCCTGTCTTCCTCAGCAAGCTACGTGACACTTACACTTTCCTCCTCACTTTCTTCCTTGACTCTTCTTAACAAACATAGACTATAAGAACTTTAACACTTACATACACTACGAGAAATTTAGCTGTAAAAAACACGAAAATAAAAATATTTTATATTTTTATATTTAAACACTTTTTTCGCCTTTTTCTTTTCCTGAAAATTCTTTTAAGAGAAAGATTTTATAAATTTCATCCAACAGTAGCACAGGCTGTTCGAACAATGAATGCCGACCGTTTTCCGATAAGGAAACACCTAATATTACCATTACCATTAATATATGGAAGTGTTAAGGAATGCTAATATTAATAACATTTATTTGTCCTGAAACAAAGCGGCCATAAAAACATGTTACATCCAACACTGACACACAACTTACAATTTTATATGAAAATAAATCTTTCGAAAATTTCTTGTGAGTGAATTTATATAGTTTGTACTTTTCAAACATCAGTCAGCTTTTTGTGGTAATGTTTTGCAAATTATGGTTACTTTCATGACAAAATGTTTACATTTTTTACTCGTATAGACATTAATGTTTCCATAATTTTCTAAGTAGTCAAATGTAATCACTTTCATTTTCAACAAAAAGGCACATTTCCGATTCCACGATTAGATATATCTGGGTTCCGCCTACGAACACACGCACAAATTTTAAAAACTATCAAATTTCTATTTCTGAATATTCTGCTACTTATGGAATGCTCTTGTGACCGAAACAAAAAGGATATCAGTTGATGCTAAATCTTATAAGAATGATGGATGTTGAAGAATATACAATCCAAACAATTTTATTTTTCTTGGGTTTGTTTTCTGGAGGGTACCCTTGCATTGACATGCTGGAGAATTTATTTTCCAGTTTACCAAAGCAAGACATTTTCGGATTCGTTCAAGTTGCCGGGAAGAAACATCTGTCGTGATGGTCCTTCCATGTTCCATCAGCTTGTAATGGACGATACCATTCAATTTCAGTAGACACAATACACAGATTTCTGTGAATGCAATCATAGTTTTCTTGTTGACACTGATTTGCTCTGGGTAGCGTTTAAATCTCTACCACCCCTCTTTGTCCTTGCCAACCATTAACACAAACTCATTTAAGAGGTGATCATAGCTCTCCACAACTTCCTGCCTTTTTAACTCTGAATAACTTTTTAAATCTTTACCATCCTTTTTGTTGTTGTTCTGCCATCCATTTTCACAAACTCGTTAAGATGGTGCTCATGGTTCTCCACAACTTCCTGACTTTTGTTGCTCTGAGTAACTGTTAGGTCTGTTACTGTTATTCCATGCATTAACATAAACTCGTTAAAGAGGTGATCATGGCTCGCCTACCTTCTGTTGATCTGAATAATTTTTGTCTCTTCATCCCTCTTTGTCATTGTTTTGCCATCCAGACTCGTTAAGAAGGTGATCATGACTCTCCACTACTTCCAGCCTTTTGTTGCTCTGAGTAACTGTTAGGTCTTTATTATCCCTCTGTCACTATTCTGTCATGCATTAACATAAACTCGTTAAAGAGGTGATCATGGCTCGCCACAACTTCCTACCTTCTGTTGCTCTGAGTAAGTTTTGACTCTTCATCATCCCTCTTTGTCATTGTTCTGCATCCATTAGCACAAACTGTTTAAGGAGATTATGCTCTGCTATGACCGTTGAAGATATTGGTTCCTGGACCTAAGGAAGCACTCATCTGTTAAATACAATCTGGTAGAATTATCAATTAATTGAAAGCTAAAATTAAATGCTATGTTTCCCGAAAATAGTTTAAATATTACTTGATTGAAACGCTATCTAAAATAAATAAAAATATTGATTTCGATATGAATAAATCATTTAAAAAATGAATGACTTTTTGTTTTAATGCCATTTAAGATATTCTTGGTTTAATGAAATTATTGACAACTCAAAAAATGATTCTTTACTTGTTTTGATGTTAATTAATCATATTTGTTAATTGGCAAGAAAGTATTGATATATTGAATGTCCTTTATTATAGAAATAAGATCAATGGAGAAAAAGATATTTTCTTTGTTTTTTTTTTTATTATGGGAAATATTTTAACAGATGACAGAAAATATGACAGTGAAACCCGAACGTGCGATGGAATATCGAAACATGCTTTCCAAAAGCATAACAATCTATTAAGAGACAGGAAAATTTCGTTAGAAACAAAGAAAAGAGTGATGAACTTCAATCTAATAACAGTCCTTTTATACAGCAGTGAATATGGGAACTTTCCTAACAGATGAAGAAGAGGCTTGAAACAAAAGAGACGTCTTTCCACAGAAGGATGCCGAGAATATAATAGACAGAGCATGAGAAAATTTTATTGAAAATAGAAACTTATACTTAGAAAACAGAAAGAAACAGTTGAAATTCTTGTGAAGCATATTGAAGGAAAAGGGCTTGGAGAATTTGACACTCACAGGACATATTTTAGACAAAAGAGACAATTAGCAAATGACCTTTCTAACGAACTTGTGTAAATGGATAGCTGGACAGAGTCTGGGAGGGATAGTAAGTAGACAAACATTATTTAGTGCTACAAAGCATAGGAAGTTGCGGAGAGCCATAATCACTCGTGTGCTGAGGGAACACGGAACATAAAAGAAGACATAATTCAGTTTTATTTGTGGAATTAAAGAAGATCATGTCTATGTTTCAAATGTCAGTCGTAAATGACACCCAGCTAAATATATTTTTGTGTCACCTTTGAATAACGTTAAACAAAAAACCCTGCCTTTGATTTAGAAGATAGACCTCTTTTTTATGAATTGGCGGTAAATTAGATCTCCATACTAAACGAAATGTCGCACAGATGAAGAACCTGATCAAGGCCAATTGATGCCGTAATACCGACAATGTTGTTCTTCTTCTGTCCTTCCCTGTTAACCAGCAAGGTTAGAGTTCGATCCCTTCAAAAGCATCTACTTCATTGCACCAAAGAAAGAATGTCGGAGTAATTCGATGTCTGTATGGCCCTGGAAAAAGACAATTGTTATCTCAGTTATTTATTTATTTTTTTGATTGATTGATTTTTCGGCTATTTAACCTTTTGTAGGTTATTTAAAGCCGAAACATATTTCGGGTGTTAGTAGGGGGGTGTTTACAGTGCACGGTGTTCTGAAGCGGTTCCCCCATCTAAGTACAGTTCGATGTTGTTAAATTTGGTAACTGAACAAGAACCGGTGTTGTCCCAGACCTAAACATACTCAACACCTAAAGATTTCATAAAAATGAAAAATCTTGCTTGGAGCTTTTATTTTACTTTCAAGCTAATAGATTGCATTTAATATTTCCAATAAGTAAAATAATTTACTGTATTTTAAAACTAATTTAAATCGACGGGAAGGAGTTTTCATTTTGAAATTGTTGATTTTAGCGCAATCTTTCATCAGAATGTAATTCTCTTTATTAACAAAACTTTCAAAAATAAAATATACCTTTTCGAAACTTTATTTTAGGAATATTAGCTGATTCAAAGTTTAATTAATCTAATTTGAAACAAATATTTAAGTTTAAAATATCGCCAAGATTTTTTTAATTTAAGCGCAGCACTAGAGTGGCGTCGAGATCTCATCATTTTACAGTTGAACTGGCTAGATATAACCGCAAGTTCTATGCTAACAGTTTCTTTTCTCGCATTTCTCTATTGTGAAACTCACTTCCGGTTCCATGCTTTCAAGCCAACTTTAATCTGCAAAAATGTAAATGCAATGTTAATCGCTATCTACTGTCCTGATTACTCTTTCCTCTTCCCGTTCGTTATTAATATTTCTGTTCCTAATTCTTTCACACCCTGTAACCCCTTGTATCTTAGTGACTTTACTGTCTTTCATGGGGTGATACCGATTAAAAAATGCCTTTTTTAACACGACGTAACTGTTTGTTTAAAGTGTTGACATGTTGACACCTTGAATGACAGATGCAAGTTTATCTAATGATTTCTACGGTTTATATATCTGTAAAAATAATTGAGGAATATAACGTGAGCGCCATTTTATATAATTTTTAAGTAGTCAGTAATCTTTAAAATTTAGAAAAATATTCACCGTAATTTGAAGTTTTATTGAGTTTTAGATAATTTGGCTTTAAATTTACTATAGGTTTCGCTCTTATTTTATGATAATGTCGATACAACTGTATCGACAAAAATAGGCACGTTTATACACATACAAAAAATATTGGTAAAAATATTTAAAATATTTGTGTTTGATAATTTGTACTAAGCTTTTCTATTTATGATTAGCAAATATAGTTTTTAGAGATGGCGAACATTTATAGTTGCCGTGGCATTTTTGGTGTTTTAAAACTTTTCATAAACATAAGTGAGTCATTCATCTACTTAACGATATTTTTTAATGAGAAACTTGTTGTCGTATCTTAATTGCTAATGTTCGAGGGTCATAATTTGTTGTCGTCTGCTAATGCATTCAGCATTCATATCCATACGATGGCGGTTCTTAGTGGTTCGTCTTATATAGTTAATAGCGTTCTGGATAAGACATTAAACTACATCCGACGTCTACTATCAAAGAGCTTTATCTGCGAATTTTAATTTATTAAAATTAGTTGCGCCAATAAATCAGTTTCGCCGTACAGATTAAATAAGTTCTGGGAGATAACCATATCGTAATCTGTTTTCTATTATTTGTGTATCCACTAAACTCGTTCTCTATACGCATGTAGGATCAATCGCAGTCTGATCCGACCTGCTTGAGATGATAACTGAATATCTGTAGCCGAGCAGTCTAAAGCACATCGGATCATAACTTGATTTCTCTGAAAAAAGAGGGACACAGATTAAAGCCCTGCCGGACAGTATATTTTTTTGATTAAATCTCTCGATTGCGAAGGTTGGTAGATGTAATTCAGAATGTTTACAAAAAAAAAAAAAAAAACAAAAAAAAAAAAACAGGGCGTCTATTCAACCATGGGTATCAACAAAATAACTTCAAGAAGAGTAGGAATCCATTTATTCCTTAGAAATGACATTGTTTACGTTTCAGATACGAAAAATAATCAGATGTGATCTTTTAGAAAGTTCTAAACGAGACGATATGCCGTCTTCAAAAGGGGGACTGAACCTATCTGTTTGGTTCATTGTGGTCGAGTGGTCTAAAGTGGTCCACGATTTTACATTCATTGATTCCCCCTCCCCATCACCAACAGTCTTTCACTAGTTTCCAAAATCGGTCGAGCAATCACAAAGTTCTCCAGGCTGACAAAGAAATATTTGATGAAGAGAAAGTTGATGACGCAAACAAGTCTACAAGACCTGTGTTTTTAGTTTGTTTGTTTTTTTTTTTTTTTTTTTTTTTTGCACTTCACTTTACGGTAGCAAAATATGGAAACTCTCTTGCAGACAGGAGCGTAGTCTTAACGTCGCATCCTTTCACAGCATGGGATCAATCCTGGACATCAAGTGAACTGAGCGAGTCACGAACGAGAAGTTCCTATTCCTCACCCAGATACCCGACCTCTTCAACGCTGTCTTCTCTGTCTGGGCCACGTGCACTGCAAGTCAGACGGGAGGACCTCGAAAGACCTGGGGAACTGATTCTCGGCAAGAGAGCATTAGGGCGGCCTCTTCATCGTTTCAAAGATGTCTATGAGACATTCAGAACGTTAGTGTCGGGAGGTGGGAGGATGCTGCATGTAATCGCTCTTGGTAGAGGATGGAACTGCGCAGGGATCTAAAAAGAGAAGAGTGACTTAGGTATGTTACTGAAGAAATAAGCACTCGACGAAAAAAACAAAACAAAAAAAAATCCGAAGCAAAACAACGGAGATCGCTTTTAGACGCTGTCACCGCAACCAAAAACTGTCACTCCCACGTGAGCCTTTGCTGTTACATCAGAAGCTGGTCTACTCAGTTGGAATAAAAACATGGCTCTCCAGACATATTCAGTCTAAAAACTGCCTTAGCAAGACAGTCTAGAAAATATGCAATCATTTAATATTAAAGAAAATCTTAAACTTTTAGTCTGTTTATTTTAAAGTATCGACCTTAAAATTTCTTTTTTTTTTTTTCGTTGTGTTTCAATGACGATTTTAGCTTTAGAAAAAGAAAGAATTTGCAAGGAGGAAGATGTATGGGGAAGCTAACAGATCTGGGTGATGTAATATTTTGCTTCTGTCACCCCTTTCAAAAAAATCTTCTTAAGATATGAGGGAGGCACGGTGGAGTAATAGATAACGGCTCGAATTGAGGAATTGGAGAGCCGAGTTCGAATTCCAGCCGAATCCATTACATTCACTTACGTGCTAATACCCTAATATGAATCCTCTTCTTCTTCCTCCAGCTATGGATAAATAGCAGGACAGACCGGGTTCTATAGCCTTGGATGGCAACTGGTCTACCTAGAAAGAAATGGCAACCTACTACGGGAAAACATTTGAAAGATACATGGTCACCTAAGCGTGTATCACGCATGTCCCATAACTGATAACAATAAAATATATTAAAATTCTTTGAAATATAAATATATAGAAACTACCGTGGCTACAAAATGAGGGATCAGTGTAAATATTGGTTGTTATATAGAATACAAAATGAGGGATCAGTGTAAATATTGGTTGTAATATAGAATAGACCCCCCACTTTATATCCATATTATATTTTTTTATCAAATTCTGATTAGGCATGAATCCTCTTCTCCCCCCCCCCAGCTATGGGTAAATAGCAGAACAGACCGGATTCTTTAACCTTGGATGGCAACTGGTCTACCGCGGAAAGAAATGGCAACCTACTGCGGAAAAAATCTGCCTCGTCAGTCATGTATCGAAAGATACATGATCGCCTAAGCGTGTATCACGCATGGTACATAACTGACTGAAGATATGAAGAATATACTCGCATGGTCATTGCGAATGTACGAGAGGTATTCAAAAGACTCGTGGAAAAATAGAATTAAAAGCAAACATTTTTAAATAAGCTTTATTTTTGTTCTCAAGCTGTGAACATCATTAAATATAAGCTTTTTTCTTTTCTCCACATAATAAGCATCGAAACATTTTTAAAAGCAATGAAGTCCGCCATTTATACAATCCTGAGAGGGACTAAGTGTTCTGATAATTTAACTATGTCAAAGCAGACCTCTTTATGCATTTAAAGTTTTCTGTATATATTTCTGAGATGAGGTATTGTAACTATTAACACTATTTACATTGTTCGGACTGCTGTCCTCATCTTTATTGTCATATTTACGACATTTATAAATCCAACCAAAACATGATTATTACAATATCTTGATACGTTTCACCAACCCACACAGAGGTGACGACCACAGACATTCCCCGTATGCACATACACATAAACGAAAATATAAAAACTCAAACAAATACAAAATTATTGCAGCATCTCGCTACATTTCACCAACATAAACTAGGATGACATCTATGGACATTCCTCAAGCACAAACACTTATACACTTCCATGATTTAACGTTACCGTTCAGCATACACCATGACACACAAGCGCTTCTTTACATAGACACTCTTACACAATCACATATTTTAATGTCCAAAATGGTCCTCACATATATATATTATCTATTGCGTTTATACACGTGACTCGTATCTGACCAATAAGAACTAACCAAAATCTTAACATACCAATAATTTATCTCTTTGGTTTTTCATTTCAATCTCGATCACTGGTGAAGCTTTAATAAAAGTTGAAACATGTCAGATTAAGACACCTTTCCCAGTTGTTCTTCATTTTATTTTATCATGTGGTCAGATTCCTATCCATATCTGATCTACATTTGATCTTCAACTTATATATATATGTGTGTGTGTGTATATATATATATATATATGTATATATATATATATATATAGATAGATAGATAGATAGATAGATAATAATGCTAAGCTCTTTGCAATGAATAGACCACTCTTGCAGATGGTAATGCTTATATCACGTATATAATGCGTTACGAATTCCCTTTCTTCGCAGCGTGCGTCGATAGACGAGGTGTAAGAGTCTGTAACTGATGTCAAATAGATCGAGTTTCTATCCCGGCTTTAAGCAATCGTCTGTCTAGCCACACTGAAGAGCTGCGAAACTGTCTGTGGGTGACTACACACACACACACACACACACACACACACACACACACACACACACAAATATATATATAGATAGATAGATAGATATGTATGAAAAATATACTCTTAAGGTGAACTATATTCATGGGATAAAGTACTCAATATCAGAGATAGAATGTGTGTAAATATAAAAGCGAACATTGAAGTCAACACTTAAAGTCGACTGGCTGTTTCATGATAGACGCAATCGTCAGGCATGAAACAGGCTGTCGCCTCTCTCTCTATCTCACTCTCTCTCTCTCACTCACTCTCTCTCTCTCTATATATATATATATATATGTACACACATATATATATGTACATATATATATATATATATATATATAGATAGATAGATAGATAGATAGATAGATAGATATTTACGCCAATGACACAGACACTAGAATTGATAACGGAATGAAAACACCGAAATGAAATACTCAGATCGTTTACTATCTATGTTAAAGAATATATATTTCCCTCTATTGTTATATTTGAAATTATATATTTTACCTCAAACAGCGTCACGTATACAGTGTATATATATATATATATATATATATATTATCCATGCAGGCAATATATATTATATAAGTTTACGTATGTATGTATTATGTTTTACGTATGCACCACAACAATTTTTACCACTTACTGTGTTTATGTACGCAGAAGCATCTTTATCGTGTTTTCTTTTGGGGAAATGAAAACATTGCTTAATACATAACAACTTATTAGCTGTAATTATCTCTAAGCGTTTAAACTGATCTTTTATTAAGAATATTAGATTACAGGAAGGGTGCAAACTACCGAAGCTGAGTTCCTGTTTGTCCAGACAGATACCAACTGAGTGAAACCCCTTATTTCATTTCTATCATATAGCTTTAGTGTGAAGGTTTTGGACTGAATTGCACAAGGCCTTTGATTTGCATCTAGGAAACAGGATTGAAAAGGTGAAGTGTTTTATTTTTATTTGTGATGTATTGATTGATTGATTAAGTCGTTTTCTACGGCCTATCAACCCTCTGCAGGTTATTTAAAGCCAGAATTTCTTTTTTAAATTGTAAGAACATTTGGGAAGAGATAATAATGGCTTAGAGATACAAGTCTTAGTGATTAACCCAATAGTTAGGGAGAGAAAAATTGGATTCATTCCTTTCCTAAGGGTAACCCAATGGGAATTGGGTCTCGTCTCTCCAATGAACTATTCTGAAACATTCATTATCTATTACACCATCCGCACATCCAAGCTTACAGTACCTTGTATTCCCAAGAGGCTCGCGCGTCGGTGATTGTGCAGGAACTGGGGTCTTGACGTGATGTGGCCGTAAGCTGTTTGTGATGAAAGGCTAAATGATAGCAAGATTTGGCCATTCACCTGTTTATTTATTTTCAAAATTAACAGAAAGCGTTAAAAAGAAACAACTGTGTATTTGTAAAATTCATTTTTTTTCTTTTTGCAGCCTGTATTGTCAGGCAGCAGTTGGATGTACAAATTAGGCACCAGAGGTTAGGCCTCCTCGGGTAAAGTAGTGCCTGCAAGAAAGGTCCACTTCAGCTGAACACAATAATTGTGTGTTTTATGTATTTATCTGAACACCAGCTCATTCTAAGTACCGCACAAGGTCTATTTAACACTGGGTTCCTACACGTATATAGAACCAGAGACCAAAAGTAATCCAACTCTCTCGGCACTCCGCCTCAGGTATTCACGTCCCGAGGGTGATGCCTTTCTTGCTAGGGTGGCGTTTTGCCATAAGAATTGTATAACCATCGTATATGATAAAAATTGCGCGTTTTGGATTTATTCATATGCCAACCTGAATATGACAAGTTTTAATTGGGAATGCGCGTGGACATGATCTAGACAGAAATATTTCTCTCTCCTGATCTGCTTTCGGAGAAGCCTCAAACTAATCACTTAGATATAAATATCAAGATCAAATTGGAAATGAAGAACTATAATTTTTAGAAATATTTTTAAATATGCAAATCTGTTATTTCCATTAAGAAAGAATCGCTAATCTGGTCACGTGATTATCATGATAACACACACACACACACTCTCTCTCTCTCTCTCTCTCTCTCTCTCTCTCTCTCTCTCTCTCTCTTGAAATTGTTAACATTTCTTAAATTAATAATATAAGCCCGGTGTCTGAGGGTCAGTCTCGTCAAGTGATACTTCTCTGATGAGATGATGCTCGGATCATCATCTAGCGCTTGAAGCTTCCTCGAAGGGAGATGAAGCTAGAATTTTTTAACATATGAATTTTTAAAAGAAATTAAGTTGCTTAGTTATTCAAAGACATTTTCTGTTCTGAAAGTGGTGATTTATTAGATTGGGTCATAAATAATTTAAGATTTTGCTTATACATAAACTAAAAGACGATTGCATTTTATTCAGCTCTCTATTCGTCATTATTTACAATGACTTGTTGCCAATTATAAGGAAGCTCTTAGATCTCTTCTGAATAATATTCTGCAAATGTTGATACGAAAAATGTTTGACTAACTCTTGACTAAGCCGTTCTGGGTAAGACGATAAACTAAGTCCAACAGCAAGGTCTCTGATCAGGAGGTTTTGAGGAGCATGGAACCACTTCTTAATTGCTGATGTTCCCAGGTCCACCCTGACCTGTGGTGGTAGCAGCTGTTAGGGTCCTAGCTTTGGGCAAATAGTTAACCACCAAATTGGGATCAAAACACTATGAAAGTGTAAAAACAGGTTTTAATAACAAGAAATACTTTGTAAAAAAATTATTACCAACAATATATTTTTGAAAAAAAAAATTACCAGCGATATATTTAAAAAAAATATTACCAGAAATAGATTTTTGAGAAAAAAAATATTACTAGCAATAAAAATTGTCGGCATTAAATAACCCATTGAGGTTGATATGTTGTAAAACAAACAAATCAAATCTTCAATTAGGGAAGCTTTACCCCGCCAAGTGTTTTGCAGCGATCAAAAATAGGTAATAAATGATTGCTTCAAAGTCAGGTGATTATGATGGATAAGATAGATCAGACCAAACAAATGTCCTGAAATTTTCCTCTCTCTTATTCTTGCTGTGTTCGGCATTTCATTGATATGGAGGAGAACAACATTTTTATTTTAATCCACCATATACGCTGCCACTTCCGTATTAAAAAAAAAACTGTAGGCTAGTGTAGTTTAAATTTATTCTTCAATGCCACGTATAATCAGTAGTTTGAATGATACGTTCCTATGACAATTAATTCCCCAAAGCCCAAATTGCTTATGACCCAATCCAATAGCTTGGGAATAAAATGAAGTACTGTATAAAGACAAGAAAACGATGTTCATTTAAATATATATATATATATATATATATATATATATATATATATATAAGTTATGAAGAACTTGGTAATCCGTATGGGTAATCCCAAGGAGGATGAAATCCTGAGAGCTCAATGTAAATCCAGAGTTAATATCTAAAAGAAAAACAGACCACTTTAAGGTACCATTATAATAATTTATTTCATCAGAGTCCTTTTAAAGGACGCCGGATCATCAGATAGCACTTCCAAAATGAAATGAAACGAAAAAAGAAATTAAAACTGATGGGTAGTGTAAGTTTTTGTAATTTAACAGAGAGTGTAAAAGGGTAGTTAAAAGAGACATGGTAGAGTATAATGGTACCTTAAAGTGGTCTGTTTTTTTATTATATATATATATATATATATATATATATATATATATATATATATATATATATATATATATATAAAAACTAACAAAAATCGGATCGCGGAGTTCAAATTCTAGTCAGGTTTGTTACGTTCAATTACATGCAAATGGCCTTAGGAAATATATGAATTCATCTCCTCCCCGCAGCTATGGCTTAAATAACAGGACGTGTATCTTCAAAATTATCATTGTATCATTATTATCTCCAAAAAACGTTAATGCAATATTCACCCGCAAAAGGAAAGAATTATTCTTACAATCCAAAATATGTCTCGGATTTAGGGTTGATAATCCACAAAGAATTGATAGTCCACAAAGGGTTGATAATCCAAAAGTATTGATAAGCCTCAAAGGGTTGATAAGTCACAAAAGGATGATTATCCACGGAGGGTTGTTAATCCAGAAGGGTTGATAATCCACAAAGGGTTGATAATCCAAAAGGATTGATAAGGCAAAAAAGGATTGATAATCCAAAAGTATTGATACGCCACAAAGAGTTGATAATCCACAAAGGGTCGATAATCCAAAAGGATTGATAAGCCACAAAGGGTTGATAATCCAAAAGCATTGATATGCCTCAAAGGGTTTATAAGCCTCAAAGGTTTGATAATCCACAAAGGGTTGATAAGCTGTAAAACAAGTCAATTAATCAATTTTAAATTTAACAAATAAAAATTATAATACCTCTTACCACATCTTTTGTAGTTACAGTTATTTTCTATTGATTGATTCATTTTCTACGGCTTATCAACCATTTACAGGTTATTTAAAGCCAGTAGATATTTTTAGATTGCAAGATTTTTTTTAGAGTGGGAGATAATAATGATTTCGTGATACAAGTCTTGCTAATTAACTCATAGCTGGGGGAGACGAGGTGGATTCATACCTTTCTCAAAAGGTATTTTGCGCGTAAGTGAATATAACGAACCCAACGGGAATTGGAATTCGATTCTCCGATTCACAATTCCGAGCCATTATCCATTACAACACCTCCAAGCTTACAGCACTAGGTATTCCCCGGCGGTCACCCGTCTAGGTACTGGCCAAGCTCGACGTTACTTAACTTTGGTGGTCGTACGGAAACCGGTGTTTCAACGTGTTGTGGCTTTGTTTTATTATTATACTTATGAATATCATTTTCGGAAAGAAGATGAGAACGGTTTTAAATTGATCTTTCTGTGATTATTTTGAGCTTAAAACTTCCCCATTATCAACAGCAGAGAATCATCTACTGTGCATTATACAAAATAGCCGTAAGAGTTGTGGTTCAAAACATAAGAAGTAAATGTGCCTAAAGTGTTTGTATTTAATAACTGAAGCTACTCAGTGAAGAAGACATCGAGGCTCCTGAATATATTTACGACCACCCACTTGGAAAGGTCGGAAACGGGAACAAGTGACTAACTTTTCCCGCCTTCATCTAAGAACGTCGTATTTCCGCTGAAGGTTCAACAAACTTGACTTGTCTTTCTGGTCGTCCTAAAACATTTTATCAAACACAGTTGTTTTCAAAAACACATTTGGCATATTAGACTTTTTTTTGTAGGGGTGGGGAAGAGTGAGTGCGTCAATGAACAGTGTCAATGAACGCTACGGCAAAAAGAAAGCCGTTATTCACTCAACACTTCCGGCTAAAAAAATGACATAGGCTCAATTTCAAGTACAATATATTTGCAGCTAAAGTGACATGAATAAGTCCTTTTATTTATTATTTCAGTTTATATGTACTGAGAAAGAATCAGTATTCTTATCGCTTTACCTGAATCAAATATAAGTTTCTCTATCGCCCGGTTCACACTTCTCCCCTGTCTTTTGAACGGGAGTAGAGGTTTATCCCTTGATTCGTGTTTAGGATTGAGTTTCCGGTTGCTTCTAAATACTGTTATTCGTATGTTTCCGCCTTGACTATTTTTTTTCTTTCTTCAGTAGGAGTAGACAGTTTTGCCTATCGCCCGGTTTACACTCCTCTCCGGCCTTTTGAACATGAGCAGAGGTTTATCGTTTTTTTTTTCCTGTTTAGGATCGGGTTTGCGGTTCCTTCTCAAATATGTTAATTCTCTTTCACTCCTTGCATGTTAGTGACATTGCTGCCTTGCTTGGGGCGAAGTGATTAAAAAATTATTAGCATTATATCACAAATGACCAAAGTTGTTTTTGGCTTTACAACTTTTCTTGGCTAATTCATACAGACGTGTGCAATGGCCAGTGATTAAAATGGCGTGTCAAGTTCACATTCTGACCACTCCATGGCATTCGCTTTCGCACAAGTACCTTTTAAAAGGTGGGCATGCATCTCTTTTCCATCCAACAAGATTTTAATAGCAGCACAGCCTGGGCTCTGGTTGGTTGACTGAAAATAAAACCAGCCTGAAGAGGGATGGGTTCCGTCAGGTATTCTTACGCCACTGCTGCTGCTAAGGTTTCATTATATACAGTGACCCAACGACCCGAATGCATTTCACCCTCTTTTTTTTCTCGTTTGCTTCTTGCAAGTTCTTTCTTCTATGTACATTATTCCATTTTTTTCTTTCTTTTCATTTTTAATCACCGCTAATAAAGAAATAATGATCTCGCTTCATAAATATTTAATTTGTTATTTAATCAACAACGTCTCTTGTTAATACCGTCCTTTATTTCTTTTTGACAGCCGAGTTCCAATTCCAGTCGGGCTCGTTGAATACCCTTGTGAAAGATAGGAATCCATCTCCTCCCTCCCCCCAGATATAGGTTAAATAGTAAGGCATATCTAGAAAAATCATTATTATTCTCAAAAAATGTTAATGCAGTACACACTCACCCAAAAAATATTCTTACATTCCAAAAAATGTTTCGGCTTTAAATAACTACACAAATGGTTGATAAATCGTAAAAAACAAATCACTTAAACTTGTCACAGTCCAGCATAATCACGTGACTAGGGTTTCATCTGTGTAGCAACAATGAAAGACCAAAATGGACAAGATTAGAATCCGTCTTCTAGTTGACATCTCTTGTGGGAGATCGCTGTCAACTGCCATATGACAAGGGTCGGCAAACTTTTGGAGAGTGGGAGTCGGACAGCTATGCAGTGTCTCGGAGAAGGGCCAGGATATCAAAAGTACAAATTGTCTTGAGTTCAGACAACTCCGTCCAGAAGGCTGCCTTCGTCTGGATGTTTAAAGAAAAAACAAAGTTCATATAGTATTTAAACAAGGTTCCTTATTTTACTGTAGGACAACAACTAACACAATCAATAAAAAATGCAAATTCTTTACTACGGTTAAGTTGGCGGGCCGGGTGTGGCCTGGGGATTGCCGAGCGCTGTCATTAAATCAAAGTACGATATAGTTGATTTTTAAACAGATATTGTTGGAACTACTGATATTATATGATAGGTGTAAGAACTTTTGAAATTACTTTTTCGAATACTGGTTTCAGGCTCTTTAAGTGGCGTGTCCCTTTAGAACGCTGGCGACTATGACTCTATCAAAAATTATTTTTACTTTTTTGTTGCACGGTCTTAAAAATATCTTCGTTTTTTAGTGTTTTTTTTTTTTGGTTTTTTTCTTCTTTTTTGGATAAATTCAGCTTACAGACTTTACATCGTTCGTTTTCTCTGTCTCGTATTTTGACCTCATTTCGCGTGAAGACAATGGCTTCAATTATATATAAAATAATGAAAAGTACTGAACTCATACAACAAACGAAAATTCCAAACTTGTGCAAAGTTTTTTTATTGGGCGTTGGCAATTTTTATTTAATGGCCTAAATGGAATTCAACTATCGTACAAAAATAATTAATGTTTCAGTAAAGTTAATTTATTAGGAAATTTGGTGAAAACGTAAAGAAACAAATAAGAAACCCGTTGATATATATATATATATATATATATATATATATATATATATATATATATATATAAAGATATTTTTGTGGGTACAAAATTTAATGATCGAAATAAAAGTATAAAACTTAATATTACGAGACATTTAAATCAGAGATTTAAAATTAACACAGAAATTTCTGTGTTAATTTTAAATCTCCTGTTGAAGCCTGAAGCTAAACCGGTTGCTTCGCCGGTTTTTTTTTTTTAAATATGTCTCGTAATATTAAGTTTTATACTTTTATTTGGATATATATATATATATATTTTAGTGTATTACTACTACAGAAATATTTTCTGATAACATCGTTTATGGACGTACGTATTTACAAATATCGGCACGTTTATAAGCACAAAATAATTCAAAATTATTTTTAAAATATTGGGGGTCGATTAATTGTACTAACCTTGTCCATGTATGATTAGTAAATATAGTTTTTACTTAAAACATTATCAATTAACCTCTGCAATGTAAAACAGAATTTTAAAAGATTTAAAACTTTATAAATTATTATAATTAAAATTTTTAAAAAATAAATCAATTTTCATAAAAATTCATTAGTCATCGAATTTTTTTTCTTAAATACAATAGTGTCAATAATTTATCTTCATTTATTGAAGCAATTAAATGTTTTCTAATTAAATCATCATTAAATTTTCTAATCATACTCATCAGGTATGTTTAACCGCTGTTTTCTCTCGATGCTTTTACTTTGAATTTTAGCGGTCTCTTTTTGATTGTTAGTAACAGTTTTAGTTCTAGTTTATTTTTTTTATTATAACCACATGTTTAGTTCATGTTATTCTCAACATTCGTCAGTAGAAGAACCACGCCCGTCTCACTTAACTCTTTTTATCTGCGAGAAGATTGTACATCATTCACTGCCCGACAGAAGATTAGACGCTAGGGAATTGGTAATGCTAACTATAACAAAGATTAGTGACTGAATTTTGAAGCCACATGTTGTCATCTGACCACAAAAGACAGCAGCAAATTCTGGAAGGAAGAAATTCGTAATAATGTTGATTGAGATGGATTCCTGAAAATAAATTTGTTTATTTCGAATTTAATATCTGTCTTAAATAGTTATTTGCCTTTTTTTTCTTTTTCTTTTTCTTCCACCCCCCCCTCAAAAAAAAACGACAATGACAAAAATCTAGCCACAAATAATATGAGTAGAATTAAGAGCAGGCACGGTGAAGTTAATGGATACTGGCTCGGATTAAGGAATCGGAGAGCCGAGTTCGAATTCTTATGTGCTAATACCCTTGGGAAAGTTATGAAACCACTTCTCCCCCAGCTATGGATAAATAGCAAGCCTGACCAGGTTCTATAGAATTGGATGGCAGAAATAAATGGCAACTTACTGCGGGAAAAAAAATCCGCCTCGTCAGTCATGTATCGAAATCACGCATGGCACATAACTGATAATGAAGCTGTTGCTGTTTCTTCATCTTCTGCTGCAGATGATGATGGTGATGATGATGAAATTTTAAGGCAAAATCGAATTTTCATTAGCCCCAAAATGCCAAAACTGTTATCATCAGTTGTTCCAAACATTAAATTACCTAATGTTTCATTGCCTTCTCCTCCTCTTTTCTCCTTGACTTTGGTTAGGTGGGCCTAAAAATATCGCGTCCCGACTCTCTTGCAGCTGTCGTTACTGGTTCATTATCCAGTTTATTACTAACTTGTTTATACAGAATCAACAAGACACGGCATGCGGCGTGCCCCACTCGTGGAGAGTAATTTGGCAGATGTGTGTGCACGCAAACTGCTCGCCTTTGGCTGTAAAGAGTATTTTCGGGTATATACCATTTTTTCAACATGTTAAACAAAAATTATATATATATATATATATATATATATATATATATATATATATATAATGAAGAAAAATATATACGGAAAAAACAAAAAAAATCCTTATATACAATTATACTGTTTTAATGTTAATATGTCAACGTCGGACGTTTCGGTCTAATAAACCATCTTCAGGGCATATTCATAAATTATAACATTATCAATACAATAATTTATGAATATGTTCTGAAGATGGTTTATTAGACCGAAACGTCCGACGTTGACATATTAGCATAATTGTATATAAGGATTTTTGTTTGTTTTTTCCGTATATATTTTTCTTCATACTGTCGGATCTATATTCATATATTTGCTTATATATATATATATATATATATATATATATATATATATATATATATATATATATATAGTTTATGCAAAACTAGGTAATCCGTACAGGTAGACCCAAGGAGGATGATATCCAGAGAGCTCAATGTAAATTCAGAGCAAATAAATTTGAATAAAAACAGACCACTTTAAGGTTCCATGTAATAAATTATTTCACCACAGCCCTTTTAAAGGGCTCTGGATCATCAGACTTTACTTCCAAAGGTTGAAATGAAAAATGGAAAGAAATTTACACATTTTTGACGGGCCGTATTAAGCATATGTAACTTAACGAAGTGAGGAAGTGAGTGGGGGGGAGAGAAGACATGAGTGAGTTAGATGTACCATTTCAATTCTTTATCCTTAAGCTCCCTTGGTGTGGGCCAGACGATTAAAAGTGCTGTGGTAAAATAATTTATCACATGGAACCTTAAAGTGGTCTGTTTTTATTCATATATATATATATATATATATATATAATTTATTCAAAAATTATAGCATAAATATATTATAAGATTACTACAAAAATAGCCATTTTGTTTCAACACTTCTGGCGTTATATCAAGTGATGGTCTTGAATGTAATATAAAGACTTTTAAAAGGTTCAAATCGGCCAAACAACCCAAGAAACGTTTCCCCTATCGAGGGATAGTTGGTCGAGTTGAACCTTTTAAAACACTTTATTTTACATTCAACACCATCACTTGATAAGACACCAGAGGTGTGGAAACAAAATGGCTATTTTTGCAGTGATTTTATAACATATTTATGCTATAATTTTCGAATAAATTATATTTACTCGACTGTATAATGAGCACTCTTTTAAGAATAGTATTTTTTGGTTATTATTGGAATTTATTGCGTATACACCAATCCTATACTTGTGTGTGTGTATATATATATATATATATATATATATATATATATATATATATATAGGGGGTAAATTGGGATGAAATATAGATAAAATATGGATTGGAATCTGACCTAATAATAGGATAAGGAACAAATAAGAAATGTCTATAAATTTAAAAGTTTCGATTTTATTAGAGCTTCATTAAAGATTGAAATATCGAGAAGAAAAAGAAAATTCTGGTATTTTTAATTTTGTACAAAATAAAAATACAAGAAAATATATATATATATATATATATATATATATATATATATTGTAAAATAATCATTCAAAGAATAAATAAATAAAGTTAATGAAATTAATGGGGAGCTCACTTCGCTAACAGATTAAGAAGATTAATTCACTGACTACTCGCTGAATGTTACCATCATTGTTTTTATTAATTGTAAAATGGATTAGATGTTCGTTCCATATTGCTTGCAAGTACTTTCGGTAAAAACAATTACCATCCTCAGGCATAGATGTTATTTTATTTATTTATTTATTTTTTTTTATTTTTTTTTGTCAATTTCAGGTAATTTCGGGTAAAATTCCAAGACGAAAATAATGTGATACTTGTGGAAAGTTGTTTTATATATATATATATATATATATATATATATATATATAGATAGATAGATAGATAGATAGATATGCATTTCATAAATATATATATACATTTTTATATGCCTCATTAAATAATTTAGACAAGCTTTATCTAATTATTTTTAATGGGAGCCTCTCGTAATTACATACAAATTTCTTAGTATATGCATCCAACACTTCTCAACATTTACAACAACATTCCTGTCTACATACATTCGCATTTTAGGAAAATTATTGTAGATGTAGATGTAGATTATAGATGTATTTTCAATACATCTATAATGTTTTCATGCAAATAAACATAAACTAAAACTTCTTGAAGCTAACTATATTAGAAAATTGACACCGACCCTTAATAAAATCAATTATGAATACTGCACAAATGTTTTAAAACGTTTACAGTAGATAGATTGAAATATCTAGGTTTTAACTGTTTTAAATAGTTTTTCCTTTTTTAAAAAATATTTAAACATATATAATTAATTACCTCTCTTTGACGTTTGCACATGAGCCTATATCACAAAATTTAAAATTGTACTGTACATAACCTTAGTGTTTATCACTTCACGCGTAAAAAGTTAATTTTCAGATGAACACAACAACTTTGTCTTAGAAAAATGATGAACGCAACGATTTTTTGTCTTAGAAAAACAAAACCCAGATGACGACATTGTGCTTATGTTGAAAGTATTCGGAATAAAATGAATATTCATCAACATGGTAATTTTCTTTCTTAATAAGGATACCAAGAAGTTTAGTAATTACGAGAGGATCCTATTAAAAATAAGTAGACAAAACTTGTCTAAATTATTTAATGAAACATGTTTTAATGAAAACATGCTGCCAAAATATACGTAATTTATTTATATTATATATATATATATATATATATATATATATATATATATATATAGAGAGAGAGAGAGAGAGAGAGAGAGAGAGAGAGAGAACTGTTTAGCTGTTGCCCTTGATTTTAAGGTGTGGCAAAGAGAGAAAATTATTGAAAAGGGTAAATTTGAGTGTACACTATATCAGATTTTATTATGGAAGTCAATGTTTTTAAAATAAAATTATTATTAACTAAGTTATATAGGCAAAAATTTCAGGTTATACTTATATTGATATGATAAATATACCTTCAGAAATTTTAAATTAATATGTCTGTTTTTTATTAGATGTTTCTACAATAACCTCTTTGGTGTGGTGAGATTTTATTATGCAACACGAAGGTAGTTTAATATACTCTATATAAATATATATACTAGTATATTTATGGATATCTTTTAATTTAAAATGCATAACGATTGTAATGGATCGTAGAAAAGACATGATCTCAAAAGCGAAAGAAAATATTATAAAGTTGTCGAATGGTAGTATAGGAACCTTTGTGCTATATAGGAATAAAGTGTCACTGCCGACACTTGAGTTTGAACATAGATCGTCAGTGAGCAAACACAGACGATCCCATTATTGAATTAAGTGGATCACGCGACCATAAAGAAATGTAGAATGTATCATGACGACTAACGATCGCCATCTCTATTCTATCCTCTTTTACTATTAGGATCGTCATCTCTGTTCTATCCTGTATTACTTTTCAGATCGCTATTTCTATTCTATCCTCTATGACTATACGGACCGCTATTCTCTTCTCTATTCACTATACTATTTCTCTATTCGGGTCACTATACGGATTACTGTTCGATCGAGTATTATTGAGCAAGTATTATTAGTGCGATTGTTTTTCGAAGACGTCTGATACTAGTATTGTTCAACGGCGACTATAGTTGTATCTGCGATTATAGTTGTATCTACGAAAAGTGGCAACGAGTATTCGTTGGCATCACAAAAGTGGCAATAAGTGTTCGTTTTTGAAATTGCGAAAAGGTTAAAAACATCATAGAACAGAAATATAGGGAAATTGAAAATATAGGCAAGATAAGAAAAACGAAAAAAATAGTTTTACGTATGTTTCAGAAATAGATTTTAGACAAATTAAAAGGAAAATAAGCAAGAAAAGTGGCTTGACTAGAAAGAAATTATTTGAAGAATGTGGGGTTGCGAAATTAAGCAGAGAAAAAAATGAAAAATATGAAGAACTTTAGTTAAAGATACGACTGCAATGCAACCAAACTACCATATTTAAGTAAAAAATAGAAACATGTCTTTGTTAAAAATTAAATTCAATAGGACTTTTTAATGATGAATGTAGAACTACATTGGACGCAGTAATGTTTTCGGCTAGTATTGTAGATTGGAGTAATGTTTAGCGGCTCGGATTGAGGAATCGGCGAGCCGAGTTCGAATACCAGTCAAATCCATTACATTCACTTACGTGCTAATACCCTTGAGAAAGTTATTAATCTTCTTCTTCTCCCCTCAGCTATGGGTAAATAGCAGGACAGACCGGTTTCTATAGCCTCGTATAAGTCGTATTCATATAAAATAAATTCTTCTCCCAGTAGCTATGGGTAAATGGCAGGACAGACCAGGTTGCCTTAGATGGCAACTGGTCTACCCCAGAAAGAAATGGCAACCTACTGCAGGAAAAAAACTGCCTCGTCAGTCATGTATCGAAAGATACATGATCGCCTAAGCATTTATCACGCGTGGCACATAACTGACTGATTGTAGGTTTTAAAGAAATTTGTTGATATCAAGATAAATGCAGCGAATTATTTTAATGGAGGAGACATTTTTAAGTGGTAGAAGTCACAAGCAAATATCTAAATATTATGCTCATTATCTTAATGGCAGAGCAACAACTCGAAATTAGTTTGTCTATGTTTCGAACTCTCTTTCTTTAGGACGCATTGCGATTTTATCGGGGTGTTCCAAAAGATGTTTCAGTATATTTGCTGTTTTATACATTACCAATCGACTAAAAACCAAGAAACAGTGATTAATAAAAGCATAAAAAAATCTCTCTTCGTATTTATTTCACCGTTGCTTTTATTTTTAGATTCGCTTTTACACGCCTAAAAAAATACAATGGCTACAATTTAGGTACATTTGATTTTGGGCTACGGATGATTTAATAGGTTTGTCAGTGTATGTTTATATCAGGAAATTTAGATCACTTACTAAATAAACATTGTTTAGAAATTCAATTGAAAATAATCACGGATTGATTAAACTTTACCGATCTAAATTGATTACTAGATACGCGAGTATTACTTTGAAATCAAAGACGTTCTTATCTGTAAAATATAGACATGAACTTCAGTAACTAAGTATGTAGCGGACCGTGTGTGTTTCAGTGTTGTTGTATTAGGAACACGTGCTGTTTATTCCTACTAGAAGGTCCAACTACAAGAACAATGCCGGATTCAAGTTGAGTCAAACAGAAGATGTAAAGAAAACAAACAAGACCGTTATATACACATAAACAAATATATGTATTAAACAACAAATTTACAAGTGACAAAGACATCAACATTTATGTTTATGTATGAGCGTAAAGAGTTTGTATTTTGGTGAATGTTCGTACGTACGTGTATGTGTGTTTCGTGGTGTTGTCCCACAAGTGAGCAAAAACGCGGATCTCTGTGAGAGATCATATTTTTAAATGTGTCCGCTGAAATGCAAAGTGAAAAAAATAGAAGTCGCCCAGTATTTATAGTGTAGGTAGAGCGACTCCTAGTGAACAATTAGGAAATTAAGGAGGAGCTAACTCCGACAAGTATACGAGATACAAGCTTGCCGATTCTAAGCCGTTTATTCCAAGCCAAATTGGACGTATTCCGAGGATAACAGAAGGAAAAAAATATGAAAGAAATAGGAGAGTTTGACTGTAGTTATTTTGTAATAACTCGTATGAACCAAAAGTTGGTAAATTAGTTATGTGGTTAATTTATCTAAGAGTACATTCCAGATTATTGAAAAGCAAAACACGTGTCAGTGAATGATGTTATTTTTGGTTGCGGTTAAAAAAGAATACGGTTTATTTAGTTGGGTAGCCATCGCCACGCTGACGGTAAGATAATATAATTTCAAATCTCAATTGCTTGTCCATTTAAAATATTACTTTTATTTGAAAATATATTCAGTTCAAATACAGACAGAGTCATACAAATGAATTGAAAGGGTCGGTTGATACTTTTTCTATTACCCAGGGGTTGTTACTGACCAAAAAGACACCGATGTCCATTTAAATTTAATTCAAACTGCGTATGTGTGTATAAGTTTGTGTGTGCGCATGTATATTTCAGTTCAGTGACAGACATAAAAATATTTTTACAAATTTAGCAAAAATCTTTTTAAAAAATATTTTTTTGTTTTGTAATTTTATTGCTTATTCTGGAATGGGGGTTGTTCAGTCTGAGTGAGAAGGGATGTATTATTCCAATATCTTATTTCAAATTCAGTTAAATTGTATTTGTATATAGGTGTACGTGTGTTTAAATGGCACGAGTATAGTGATTTTCCAAGCGTAGCTTAGATGTGGCACAAGGCCGAAAGTAGGGGGCGCCCAGTGAGGATCGAACTCACTACTCAGTCGTAATTGATCAAGCGAGACAAGCTTGCTAACCATTACAACACGCCGAGGTGCCCAAATGATTTTCTAAGCGTAGCTTAGATGTGACACAAGGCCGAAAGTAGGGGGCGCCCAGTGAGGATCGAACTCACTACTCAGTCGTAATTGATCAAGCGAGACAAGCTTGCTAACCATTACACCACGCCGAGGTACCCAAATGATTTTCCAAGTGTAGCTTAGATGTGACACAAGGCCGAAAGTAGGGGGCGCCCAGTGAGGATCGAACTCACTACTCAGCCGTAATTGATCAAGCGAGACAAGCTTGCTAACCATTACACCACGCCGAGGTACCCAAATGATTTTCCAAGTGTAGCTTAGATGTGACACAAGGCCGAAAGTAGGGGGCGCCCAGAGAGGATCGAACTCACTACTCAGTCGTAATTGATCAAGCGTGACAAGCTTGCTAACATCGCCTCGAGGTGCCCAAATATACGAATATATGTGAGTTGCTCAATAGAATGCAGCCATACACATGTGCCTTACATAAGCGCATGCAAAGTCATATGCATACAGTTTATGACGGACAGAGAATCAGCATTTTTTATATAATATTGAATACTTCCATTAATAAAATGTTTTCTGGGGCATATAATGAACTCATAACAATTCACGAATGTTTAGAAATGAAACTGTAGCGAGTTATAATCACCTAATATCCTCAAAGGACATGACAATAAAAAAAAATGAAAAGTTCTCGAAGCATCTTTTGGCAAATTCGATAATTAAAATTATAAAATAGCTAATAGAATTTTCAACGACTGTCCACATCTATAGTTTCACGAATATTTTGTGTGGGACTTATCGGCGTTAACGCCCATTAAATCATGAAGCGATAATTGTTCGATTTTAAATTGTACAGAACAATCAAAAATCAGTATTCAACCTAAAATTATTTCGATGGTCTCCATGTTAGATTTGCCAAGTTTCACGTTGCTCGAATTTATCAACCATCGTAAAGATTGCAGAGTTGTTCCAACAAAGAGGTAAAAAACCGCTACTGTGCTATTAAACTATTTATAATTGGACTATTGCTCTCATCTATTGTCCTAATAATCTGGGTAACCTACTTGATTCTGAATTGAACCCCTTTATTTAATCTACCGGGGTAGACTGTTCTTGCTTCACTGCTCATGTCTAGCGATATCGTATAGTTCTTAGTTTTATGTAGTTCTGTTCCGTTATTGTTCTTGTACTAATTTTGCCCAACAGCACAAATCCTATTGGAAGAATGAAACATTAAGTTGTACACCAATGAGCGTTATCTATTTCTGTTGAACGGTCCAATCAGCGCGCTTTCTGATGCCATTTCGTACAAGATCAAACGAATCCTTTATCAGATGAATCGAAATACACAGTCTTGCTTGTATTTTATTTCGTGTTTTTTTTTAAATGACGTTTTAAGAAGATTCGTATAATATTAGCTTACATTACCTAAGATTAGATATTTACTCTAGAAACAAAGCTACCGTATCCTATTCTGAGGACTCATTTAAAAATATAACTTACCAACTTAGGCCATGTATTTATATATATATATATTTGCTAAATCATTCAGAATAAAAACTACCGTTAAAAAAATATCAACATGTCACATTCTGTTTTGGTTTAATTTTGTTTTTTAAGGTTGAAGGCATTTCTGTGACAAGCGCAAATGAATTTTGAAAGTTCAAATCTATGCCCTAATTCGAGCGCACAATACGAAGAAGAGATTAACGTTTAAACATAGCGGATTATGGAGATCTATCAAGATTTAATGGCAAAATAGTCAGCCTTGATAGTCACATCTGTTATATAGATGTAGTAGTGTTTTAAAATCCCATCTGTTTAACATATAAATGTCATAATGATGTGTCTGTCTCCATGTGTGTCAAGTCTCCACCATTTCGGGCGAAAAATAGATGTGAGTCAATGCATACCTCCATCTTTGTCTTGCATCAGCTTCAAAACACGAATGACATGTGTGTGGTGTACAAGAGTGTACGCGTTTGTGCGTGTATGTGTGCGAGTGACTGTTTATGTGTGTGGCTATGTCTATATATCTCTAATATTAGTTAAGTTGCACAATTGTTACGGACTCCATAACTGGTTAATTTAAGTCTGATCAACAAATAAATGTCAAGCGAGTGACATAAATAAATTGTACATTTGGAATGTAGCAATAGACAATGTTGTTGTCTGTTATCTCAACGAGGAAAATTCTTTTTATTTATTAGATAATTAAGAACGTGGGTGTGATTGATTTCATATATACAGTGTACACTGCGTGCCAAATTATTATCGAGATAACTTTTTTGTAATATTTCAAAAACCGTCGAATCAATTCACACAAAATTTTCACACAATGGTGGCAACAGTTTGTTTACATTGCGCAGATCAGTACGAAAATTTCAGTGATTGCGCAGGTCAGTGTTGCCAACATTGTGTGAAAGTTTTATGTGAATTGATGGGACGGTTTTTGAAATATTAGAAAAAAAAGTTATCTCGATAATAATTTGGCACGCAGTGTATACTCGTGTATCATGTGACTTTTGAAGATCTGATTTCGAATCTAATTTTAAGGTGGAACCACCGCTGTTCGTCTCAAGGTCCTTGACAAAATCTCGAGACGGATTTGCAATGTGATTGGTCCTGATCTGGCATCTCGTCTATAGTCACTTTCTCACAGACGTGCCGTCGCTTCCCCCTGTAGTTTCTACAATCATTTCGTCCATCGGAGTAGATTATTCTCGTTCCACGTGCCATGCCTCTTCCAGATGTCTCAGCTATTTCCCTTTAACTTAACTCCCCAAGTTTTTGGTTCACCACTGCAGTGGCCTGGTATTGAACTCACAATTATTTGGGGTCTAGTCAACCAACGTCTTTATTCAATGGGCCATGTGTCCTTGAGGAACTAGAACAAGTATTAATTTTTCCTTAAACCAGTTACTCAAAAATATATATTATGATATTTAGCACGTAAACTACGATGAAAATAAAATGTGAAAGATATGGTATATGGCTTTGTTTCTGCGCAGGGGGGGGGGTCCTTCAGACATGTATTTTAAGGGTTGAACAAGGGTAAAAAGGTTGAGACAGGAAAGTTTCGTTGAAAACAAAAAAGTGTACTATTTACTTTGTTCGACTATCGTCCTCATCTTTGTTATATTTATCACAACGTTTCGGCTGTTGTACGCTCCGGCCTTCTTCAGGTGGTTGGAATGTCGAACTGAACCCTGCATTTCGCTCGCTAGTTCTACGTGTCATCTCTAATGGTTGTCAGTTATTAGTTATCTCCTGCTAATTCCCCTCTCCAAGCTCTCCACCGCCTTAACCAGGTATTGAACTCATACTCTTTGGGTCCTGTCACTGGATCTAACTAACGCCTTTATCCACTGTGCCATGGGCCGGGGATGTGAGCAACGCCGAGGTTTTGGAGAGAATGGAAACAAAGAGGAAACTTATACTTAACATCAGGAAGAGGCAGTTGAAATTTCTGGAGCACGTAACGAGAAAGCAGGGCTTGGAAAATCTGATACTCACATGAAGGATAGAGGGAAAGGACAGGGGAAAGCAACGCGTGACATACTTAATCGTCTTGAACAGGGTTTGGAAAAAATAACAAAAAAAAACAAAGCTTATTAAGAACTACAAGGAACAGGAAGATGTGGAGGGCCATGTTTGCCTACGTTCTGAAGGGGCACGGTACATAAAAGAAGACAGAAGACCATCTATAGTGAACGAAATGGGGGACAAATACAATCGTCAGTTTGAAGAACAGTAGGCGACCTTTTGCCTGACACAAGTTTCATTAAAAAATATATAAAAGAAAAAAAAAACTTTCATTATATTCTGTTTGCATTCCGTTTTCTGTTTTCGTTCCGTTTTCTATTTTCGTTCCGTTTTCTGTTTTCGTTGTTTTTTCTTTTTGTTGTTCCAATGTTGTTATTTTTGTTGGACGTTGAATGAAAAAAATAATAAATAATCCTTTGGAGACAGCAGCAAGAACGTACACACAAACTAACATACGTCCACAAACACGGACAACCCCCCCGCTACACACACACACACACACATACACACACACGCACACACACACACACACACACACACACACATATATATATATATATGTAGCCTTCCTTACTCTTAACTATTTTAATAAAAATAGGTTTAAAATGATTCCAATCTCTCCCTTCCTTCTCTAATTTCTGTCGTTCTCTTCCTCCGCCTCTCTCTGTCACTTTACATCAACTTAAAACTACCCCTCAAAAGTGCATAAAAATAATACGTTAATTTAAAACTACATTATGCTTGGAAATGTGATCTGAAGAACCAGGAAAAAATCGTCTTCCTGGGGAAATAGATTATAATCAATGGACCCTTAAGTTTCTCTGTTTTCTAATTTTATTTAAATTAATATATATATGTAATGAATATGCATACACCTGGATTCCCTCTCACAGTAATATGATTGGCTGGTGTCAGCCATAAATAGAGACTGATTTGGAGGTACATTGCTATGCCTATTGCATAAGCCTAAGCCTAAGCATATTGCCTACCACTACGACGAGGACCGGTCCATTACGGCTACCTGCTAGCTTGTCCTACCCGGTTACAGTAGCCAAACCCACTTAGCTACTTCAAATATATCCCTTTCCGGGACATATCATATATATATATATATATATATATATATATATATATATATATATATATATATATATAATTCAAGCGTCTCATTGAATAATATAGGTATATTACGTCTACCAGGTACTTCCGATCTCCTCCAAATCATCCTCAGGAGAAGACAAACTTAATTTAACTGTTATCGTCGTCATGGTGATTTTTTGAACGCTCTCTTTTATAATTATTAAAACAAATTAACCGTTGTAACTATGGTATGGTGTATTTTATGTAAACAAGCGTCCACAATATAAGGGAGCGAACCAGAAATGGTAAAAATGCAAATGGCATTACATGTTGGTTAATAAATTTTAAAACATGGCTACTATATTCGTAATAAATTTTGTTGAGTGCTGGTTGCTTGCTTTTGAATAGTGTAGAAGGCTTCGAGAATTTAAAGATTTTATCTTCATGGTGTAGTTTTATTGGTGTTGTCAGCAAGTATTTTCTTGTATTGTGAAGGTGGATAGGAATGTGTTTTTAAATGTTGGGCGATAGAAATTGTATCCGACAAATGACTGGAGAATGCATCATTGGAGTCAACACTCAGAGGCGACAGGCTGTTTCATGACGATTGCGCCTAGCATGAAACAGCCTTTCGCCTCTGAGTGTTGAATTCAATGTTCACTTTTATATTTATATTTACATACGCTCTATCTCTGATATTGAGCACTTTATCCCATAAATATAGCACACCTTAAAACCATATTTCTTCATATATATATATATATATATATATATATATATATATGATGGACCTCCCGTCGATTTCGACGTATGAGAATTCGACAACCTCATTCAGTTTTTAATGAAAGTTGTCAACACACACACACACATACACAAACACACATACACATAGGATTTGATTATAGTGGTGAAGACGTGTGCAGGGCCGTCTCCACTTTTTAGAACTACTGATAACACGGAATCGAGGCAAAAGATTACCGCTAAAAACGGTGAACAATAGAACTTTGGTTTTATTAGTCTTGGAGTTGCACCTCTCCGGAATAACCACCAATAACACACACAGTACAACACCTTTTCCACAAAGCACGCACGAAGGCAGCAAGGTTTAGATGCTGTGAGTTTTCATTCTCAAACATTGATGGAATGTTGATTGGGGCATCCCGTGATTCAGGTTTGTTTAGACGTCCAGACCCATAAATATACCCATATATATATATATATATATATATATATATATATATATATATATATATATATATATATATATATAGTTTGCGCTTCACCATTTGCCTATAGCTGGGACACTAATAAGTACTACCATCTTGGGTCATGGTGGACCTGAAAACAATAGAGGTGTTTCCACGCTCCTCGAAACCTCAGATCTCCGGATTTTGAGGCCCTTACGGCAAGGTGTATTTTTATTGTCATGCCGAGAACCAATATATATATATATATATATATATATATATATATATATATATATATATATATTGGTCCTGTGTATAACAATAATATTTATCTATATATATGTGTGTGTGTGTGTGTGTGTGTGTAAAGAATTACATCAAAGGTTATTTTTAGTGGAAACCCGTGTTTGAAATAGATGCCCAGTTTTTTTGGGTTTTTTTAAACAGTGTGTATTACTATTTACACTATTTATATTATCCAAACTGTTGTTCTCATTGTTATTGTCATATTCACGTTGTATGGTCCGGCCTTCTTCAGGTGATGTATGCTGGAATTTTGAACCAAAACCTTTATTTAGTCATCTGTGTTAGATTGTTCTAGTTCCATGTTTTTTTTCTGGATATATATCGGTTTCTGTTAATTCCCTTTAGTAAATCAGTTCTCCAAGTTTTTATTCACCTCTACTGTAGCCAGGTATTGAACTCACAACTCTTTGGTTCAAATCACTGGATTACTTCAATCAACGTTTTTATCCACTGGGCCATGTGTCCTTTGGGTCGGAATTCCAACGTATACTATCTGAAGAAGGCCGGTGCATACAACGGCTGAAACGTGAATATGACAATAAAGAGTAGGACAACTGTCGGAATAATGTAAATAGTGTTATTGTAATACACACTGTTTAAAATAAAAATAAAAACTGGTCGTCTATTTCAAACACGGGTTTCCAGTAAAAAATATCTCATCTCAAAAGTATAGACAGTGTGTATTACGTGTACCGGCATGGACACTCGAGAAACTTCACTCTCCGGTAGGTTTCGAACCTGCGTTCTCCTTTTGTAAGAGAAACCAGCATCTGATCCGACGTGCTTTGGCCCGTTCGGCCACAGAGAGCGTCACAGCCCAGCAATGTCCTATTTATCCTTTTAAGGAATGCACTTCCTCGTTCAGTTATTCTCGAAAGCCCACATCTGCTCGGTTTAGGGGAATGATGGAGGTAATACACATTGTTTAATATGAAGGATATTAAGGATAAGCTTAATTTAGTTTCAAATTTATATTTTACATTTTGATTGAAACAAATTCAAAATATATTGAGATGTCCGATAAATAGGAGAAATTGTGTGAGCAGAAAACAACAAAACATTAACGTATAATTTAAATTACTCTGAAAATGGTTCTTCCATTTTGTAAGAGTAATTCTCTTATTATAAACTAAATCGGAGACTTTTAAGCTGTTATTATTCCTAATATGCTATTATTTCTGTAGCCACAAGAAAGAAAATAAAAAAATACCATCATATTGGGAACATTAGGAACCCGAGAAGGAAAAAGAAGCAACAAAATTAGTCGTTGTTATTTTTAGAAATTGCTAATTTTTTTTAACCTGAAACACAATTCCGAAATTACGAAAAAAATATAATTAAAAAGAAACAAAAAGACAGATCTATTTGAAACTATAAATAAATAAAATAAAAAAAGACAATTACCAAACACAAGATTCACTTCCAGACACAAATGCATGGGAATAAACACGATACATAAGGACACAGATGCTTGAGAAAACTTTTACTTAATGAGTTTTCAAAGAGTCGATCTTTTTTGACAGCTTCAAATGATTACTATTCCTATCCATAGGCGAAGCTATACGCATGGGGGTACTAAAGATTTCTCCGTCTGACTGAAATCACCAAAAACCAAAAATTAAATCAATTTCTTGAGTAGACTGAGAATTGAACATTATTTGACTCTGAAACTCTCTGTAGCCGAGCGGTCAAAGCACGCCGAGTTAGATCGGATTTCTTCCAGCAAAGGAGAACGCATAATCAAATCCTGCAAGAGACCACATTTTCTTTATTAAGTTTTATTCGATTGCGCAGGCCCGTAGATAAAATAACACTTAAAACACTTTAAACGAAGCGTCTACTCAAACACGGGTATCCCAAAAATAACGTTTGAACTAATATATATATCACAAAATACACTTTTCGGTTTGCTGGGGTGGGTGTCGTCAGTTGCAAAACATCACTAATGACGCCCTACTCAGAGCATCGGAAAGCATATTTTATTATATATATATATATATATATATATATATATATATATATATATATACACACACACACACACACACATATATATATATATATATATATATATATATATATATATATGAAAAAGTGTATATAAATATAAATAAATATATATATGTATAATTATTTATATATTATATACGCAGTACTTATTAGAAAGCGCTCAATATCAGAGATAGAGCTAACATCTATCCAACCATATATATATATATATATATATATATATATATATATATATATATATATATATACATACGTGTATTGGGGAAGCAGATCATTATTCAGCATATATTGTTAAATATAACAAACAACGAATGTCTATTATGTTTGATTGTGAGCCGTTCTACACTTCGTATAGTTGCTTTAATTTGGGGGGAAATTAAATACAAGAATTGTTCAGCATTTAGTAGCAGCGTTAGAGCATTTGTATGTATAAAAAAACACTGTGTAGCAACTGGTAGTTTCAACAATTGAAATTGCTGGTAACCATGTTGACAGGGCCGGCGTGTACTACCGCACACGAATGACTTATAAGGAATCCTGATTGTGGACCCTGCTTTGTCACCGTCGCTATTTAGATACATTGTTATTTATTTTCAATATTTCTAGGTGAATTGTTCACCTACATTGCATAGGATACATTATTGCATAATTAAGTTACAATAAAATTTTTATTTTATATGAACATTACCTTATGAATATTCAGATGTAATAGAATGGGCCATGAGACCCTTGGTCCGGCCCTAACATGCAGTGTTGATTTCTATATTCACACTCTTTCTATCTCCCTCTCTCACTCTCTCACTCTCTCATATATATATATATATATATATATATATATATATATATATATATATATATATATATAAAAAAAAAGGCTTAAACACTAATATCTAATATTACATGGTCATAATTTATTCCATTGGAATCGTAAAATATGAATGTTGTCGGATGTCTTCTTTAATGTATTAGACATCCGACAACATTCATATTTCTCTCACTTAAACCGTCTTTGGCCCACATCTCTAAAACTCCTCTCTGCTAAGTTATAATCTCCCACCTTCTCTCGTCTGTTACCCCTCTCTTTAGCTATAACATTCGTCCCAAACTCTCATACTTACACTCTCTCTAAATTTTATTTTTATTTCTAGAGTTGTTTTTTCTGTTTTCTTTTTGAATTTGTAGGTCTGATGAATTGGATCGTATTTACGATTCCAACGGAATAAATTATGACCATCGGAATATTAGTGTTTAAGCCTTTTTATTATATCCTTACTCTGTCCTGGACATTGAGTTCTACCTGGATTCTATCCTCTTGAAATTTTTTTATTCTAAAATATATATATTTATGTGTATGCATGTATGTATATATATTTATATATTTTGCATATGTATGTGTATATTTACCAGTAATATTATCTATCTATCTATCTATCTATCTATATATATATATATATATATATATATATATATATTAGTAATAATAATCCGTTGGTATATAATCCAAGTGAATCCTATTAACACAATATAAAAAATAAAATATTAAATATTAAAACTGTTTCATACATAGAGCTTAATGTTTTAATTAAACAGGGCAACATATTTCATACAATACGAATTAAGATTACAGTAGGTGATGATTATTACCACCTTGTAAATTGACATAATTTACATAATTTACAAGGATTTTCAAACCAGTCAAATTTTATTTAAATTATTTAGGACTGGTTTAAAAATCCTTGTAAATTATCTCAGTTAAAGTGTTAATGGTCATCACCTATATGTAATCTTAATTCCTATTGTATGATGTATATCGAAAAACATAAGTTAAATTATTTCATTTTAATAATATGTGGTAATATCCACTCTTTGACTGAAGAAGGTCGCGAGACTCGAAACACGTGTTGCAAAATTATGGAAAATAAAGCGTAATATATATTTTTTTAAAAATGCACATTGCACCAAAAAACGTTTACGGTTTCTCTCTTCTTTTTAATATATGCACTTTTCTCTCGTTGGAACAACTATAATCTTTATATATATATATATATATATATATATATATATATATATATATATATATATATATATATATATATATATATATATATGTGTGTGTGTCTGTTTATGTGTGTATGTGCGTGAAATTTGGAAACCGCTCCATGATAACGTGTAGATCTTCCAAAAGGATCAAAGGAATTGAGTTTATCAGTATCCAAATGAAAGTTAACGGCACGTTAAGTCATGGATGAAAGCAGTACAACTGGTGAAGCGCCAGTTCATATGATAAAAAAAAAGTATATCTAAAATGAATGCAACAAAAAAGCCATCACTGAAAAGTAAAAAGAAACAATGAACTCAGTGACTGAGCAAAAGAACATCCGCTGTAGACTAAAGGATAATCCGAAACAGTAATTTTTTTAAAAATCAATTCAACCCTGGGAAGGTGATAATGCCACTAAGACGCAAGGGGCTACTGGGAGGGAAAAAGAATGAGAAGACATTAGAAGGAACTGGAAATCTAATCCTTAACTAGGAATAAACTTCTACTTCTGTTCAGAACCCAGGAAGTCGTGTGAACAGTATGATATGCCAACTGTCTGATTGAGGAAAAAATAACTAGTAAATAAAATTTCAGATTCAACTGAAATTGACTTTAGAAGGAACCAGAAACTCAGTCCTGGAATAAACCTCTACTCCTGTTCAAAAGACCGGGGAGGTGTGTGAACCGGATTATAGGCGAACCTATCTACTCCTATTGAGAAAAGAAGACGTAATTCAATAGTAAATAAAAGCTCTGTCTTTAAGGCTGAGACGTTAGAAGTATAGAGTTCAAGTAGATTTTAAAAGGAACTGGAAGCCCAATCCTAAACAGGAAACAAGGGATAAACTTCTACTTCTGTTCAAATGGTCAAAAGCAAATTTGAAATATATATTTGATGCAAGAGACAAAGGCCACTTAGTATAAGGAACCATGCTATGCAATGAAGACTGTAAATTTCTGTGCTGAGAATCTAATGATTTGCTAATACATTATTTTTTTAAGGTTCCCCCGATTACCTGTGACAGAAAGAAGTGAAATATGCCAACAGAAACATTCTATCTATTGCATGTGGCCAAAAACGTTTTTCACTTATAAATACAAGTTTAGGTTGTAGTTTGTTTCGATAGAGGATGTACTAAGTAATGATTATAACTTTTAAAATCCCTAAATATACATTTTCTTTAGCAGCTCATAACTTTTGCATGTCCTATTTTCACCATCAACATGCATTCAAACCTTACGATATACTGTGTCAATATAGATACCACTCCTGAAAGGACATTGTCGAACATTTACTGTTTACAGTAAAAATAAGCAAATTGATCTTTTAGTTAAGTTGCCCATTGTTTTTGTTCGTCACTCTGTATCCATGTATGTTGCAGAAATATTGCACAAAGCTGATATTTTTCTATACGCAAAAGTGGTGCATTTAGTCTTAATATAATCATTTTTCGTCTCGCTTTTTTTCTTCAGCACTCTTTTTTTCTTTACACCGCTCCTCTGACCTCCCATGAACATGCCTACACTAAACACAATTTTAGGTCATTGTTTTTCAGCTATTGCAAGTTTTGCCGCCAATAAGCTCAACTGCCATTGGCGAATTTCACCCTGAGCCAATTTTGTAATTTCTTAGAAAACAAATTGAATAACTTGGTTCACAATTTCAACCTCCACACTCGCTTCTTAAACCCATTTCCTTCTCTCTTCTCAAATCTTTCTCTTTCTCTCATATACACATGCTCATGCGCATGCGCGCGCAATGTGTACGCGAGTGTATATAAATATATTCCATATTCTATCATAAATCTTTTTGCATGAATAAGATTTTGTGTAAGTGTTATTGTCAAAAATTGGTTTGAAATAATTCGTGGTATAATTTTTTTTTCCAAAGAAATTTATTTTAAGGTTTACATCGAAAAAGTTATGTAATCCTGAGAATTTACTTTGATCCTGAAATGTTGACTTTTGATCTTGAAATGTTGACTTTTGATCCTGAAGTTTTGACTTTTGTAATTTTAAATCCAATTTTTGTTTATTATTCTTAGAATAGTAATAACTTTTCTTGTGCCATCAAAATTCTTCTTTATCATCTTCTATTTCATCCACGGCTAAATCAAGATGAAACAACTCTCTCTGTTCAATAACCGGAGTTAAGAAACGTCGAATCCGGTCAGTACTTAGACGGGGAACCATTTGGGAGCTGCGGGTACTGTAAGCGACCTCCTATAATCTAAAATATCTTGCGCTTTTAAATAACCTAAAAAAGGGGTCGATAATCCGTAAAAATCAAATCAGTCAACGCTCCCTAAAAATCTCATTATTATTATTAGTAGTATTAGTAGTAGTAGTAATATGAGTAGTATCAGTAACAATACGGGTCGGAGAATAATGGTGGTGGTGGTTGTGGTGGAGATGGTGGTAAAGTAGATACAGCAAAGAATTAAAAGTCATAGAAAATAGAGTGAGACGTTAATGTCTATTCTTGGCACATATTTCTTGGAGGCCCCCCCCACACATATATATATACATATATATATATATATATATATATATATATATATATATATATATATATATATATATATATACAAGGCAATAATGTCATTAGCACGCAGGTTGTTATATGGAGTAAAAGTGAAAGAAAAAAGAAAAGACTCAATATAGGGAGGATTGAAGAAATGACAAAAGATGAACGGGGTTCCAGACAACAGAAGATGACGATTAACGTTGCATTGACATTTTTGAAGACTGTATTCATCAGGGAACCAAAGAAAACGAAGACGTGCGAGAAAAGAAACTGTTGGATTAGAAGTGGAGGTTGAATTTAGTTATTTCAGCAATAAAACACAGGGACCTAGTTGCTTATTTTCGTAGCACGTTTAAATTCATGCAGTCAGGCCACCAGGGAAAAAATCTTGTCAGAGAAGTTAGCATGAAAATATTTGTAGAAAAGACAGAAGGAAGTCGGTGAGAAAGTGACTGAAGTTAAGATGCCTGGTCAGGATCGATTACATTACAGATCCTTCTTTTGGATTTTGTTAAGAATCACAAGAGGCCCAGCAGAAGTTCCAGGCCAGATATGGCAACAGTATTCAATGCACGAATAAATGGTAGATTTGTAATTTGCAGGATGGATTCTGATAAGAATCATTTTCTGAAACGACACTATGAACCAGCATTCCTAGTGTAGACTATATCAATTGATAATTGATACAGTCGCTCCACTTGTCAATGGGAAAAGTGAGGCCAAGTAGGCACAGTGTGTCCTGCAAACTAGCATGAGCCATCCTGATGACAAGCAGAAAAGTTTCCATGCGGTTGTTAAATGAAAATAGTTTTGTTTTAGAGGCGTTAAAATTTACAAGCTATTTCTTGCACCGGTTAACCATTACTTGGAGTTTTTTTTTTTTTTTTTTGCAAGACTTGTTGCCAGGTATATATATATATATATATATATATATATATATATATATATATTTTAATGAGACATGTTTTAATGAAAACATACTGCCAAATATACACAGCATATCTCATTAAATAATTTAGACAATAATAGGGATACTAAGAAACCTGCCCGTAATTACGAAAGGATCCTATTAAAATGAGTAGACAAAACTTGCCTAAGTTATTTAATGAGACATGTCTTCATATATATATATATATATATATATATATTTATATATATATATATATATATATAATGTATATTTGGGCAGCAACCTTTCTTTCAATCATCTTTCATTAAATACGGCCGACAAGGAAGATTTAATTATTTTTATTAAGTTTTCCAACATCTTTACGTTTTTTTTCAGTTTTGTAGGAAAAGGGAGTACAACATTTTCCCATAATATCTATCTATCTATCTATCTATCTCTCTCTCTCTATATATATATATATATATATAGATAGATAGATAGATAGATATACAGTGATATATAACGTCTCACATGTCGAACAAATCAGTTTTTGAACAGAAAATTCGAGATGAAAATGCCTCAGTTATCAAACAAATTTTCGGTTCTCGAACAATTTTGCCGAACCGAGTTAATCTGAACGGAATAATTTCTGAGTCGACCGCCGTGTTCTATACATTCGTGTGTTGTGTTGTGCTTTTTTTTATCCAATTTTATTGTACTGTGACTTTTTTCTCTACATTGATTCCTATTGGAAAAATAGTTTCGGTTTACGAACATTTCGGGTTACGAACGGCCTTCAGGAACGAATTCAATTCGTGAACCGAGGTCCCACTGTACACACACACACACACACACACACACATATATATATATATATATATATATATATGTATGTATATTAGCAGAAACTACGGACAGTTTTTCTTTCGTTCTTTTGAGATAGCAAATGTCTACAAAGACATAAAGTACAAAGATATGCGAGTTCATGGCCAATTAGCAGACATTGCTCCTTGTCTTACATAAATGGTTGCAGTGAAAATGGAAGAAAGATTAGAAGATGAAAATGTCTGAAGCAATTAATATTTTTTTCCACTGATTACTAAAGTGGATAAAAAAAAAAAACACCGCTAGTTTTGTAGACTTTCAGTTTTTGGCGGCGTTCCCCACTGAAGATCATTTAATGTAAAAATGCTGAATTCATTCCTTAGCAATCATCATATTTTTAAAGAGAATAAAAGTTGATAACATTAAAAAAAACAGATAATAAATAAATTAAGTAATTTGGCAGAACGAATGCAATTAATAATAACTTAATTGCTTACAGTCTGTTTCATAAATACATTTGTATCCTATCAACGTTTTTTTTTTTTTCTTTTTTTTTGTATGCTCCCGGAGATATGCATTTACACCGGCGTTTTATATAAAATCTGTATATAAACAGCGGCTCGGAATCGGAGAGCCGAGTTCGAATTCGTGCTAATATCCTTGGAAAAGGTATGAATCTTCTTCACCTCCCTCTGCTATGGGTAAATAGCAGGTTCTGTAGATAGCAACTGGTCTACCGCAGAAAGAAATGGCAACCTACTGCGGGAAAAAAATCTGCCTTGTCAGTTATGTATCGTAAGATACATGATCGCCTAAGCGTATATCACGCATGGCACATAACTGACTGACATATGTATTGGGTTGCTGAAAAGTTATCGAGACTAGGTATTTAGCACAATAACAATTCTAATGATTGATCATTGAAATACTGATTTGGGGAAGTAAATCGAGCCGAAAACATGTGATGACCGTGTTGGAAAAATGAAACATTCCTATAACCCCAGATACATACATAAAAAACTCACATTTTAAAATAAAAAATAAAAATCGTCCTTGATAATGGCTAAACAAATAGCCGACAGCGCTCGGATATAAAGAACTTTGGGCAGTTTTCGCCTCCGTTAGGTAGTTGAATAGGCATCTTCAGTGCAAATCTTCCTTTCATATATGTATATAACTTCTTTCGAAGCCTGAAAAACACGTTAAATTCTCGTAATCTTCATGTATTGTCTCAGCTGTAGTTGTATTATTATTATTATATTTGCCAAAACGAATTCCACGTATATCTACGTATGAATAAA